>BPLS01000483.1:46935-69741 GCA_019656275.1 Rhododendron kiyosumense | reverse complement strand
ATCTATCAAATAAGATCCATATTCGATATAAAATTCATTACGAATTTAAAAATATAACAAGTTTTTTAGCCTATTAAAATAGATCGAGTGACAATTAAATCCAGACGGACGGAGGGAGTAACAAACTAACACCACATCATACTTAGAAAAGTACTCTTTTATTTTTCGTAGTCAACTTTTTCAGAACATCTCCATCCAACTCTCTATTTTTTTTTAATAAATAAAAAAACACACTCTAAATTACTTTCTTCATTCTCTTTAATTCATTCTATATTGTGCTGACTTTTTTCTTTTATCAGTCTTGCTCCACCCCCAAATCAGACCTTTTATGAACAAGTAATTCCCAAATCAGCTCCACCCCAATCAAAGCAACATATATCTTGCTCTCCAGTCTCCACCCCCAAATCGGACCTTTATCATCTTCAGTAAGTAATTCCCAAATCAGCTCTACCCCAATCAAAGCCATTTTGGGTTCGAAATCACCCCCACAGTCATTGCCTTAAATTCACCAAAACTCAACTCCATGGCCATCTGTACACAACTTTCTTTCTCAGGAACAAAGTGTGTGGTTGTCACTGGAAGTGTGGCTGATGGTCGCGAATGCATTTGTGTGTTGATGATGCTGAACTCAATGAGTCTACGTTCAGAATAATAATAGGAGTACAAATTTTGTAGCGCTTGGTTTGGCTAACGATATGTAATAGTCTCTCTAAGGTAGCTTAGAAGATGTTTAGTCAAAATATTTGAGATTTATGTCTTTCTCTCAATGAGAATAATCGGAATAGTATAGAAATATGTATCGAAGTTGAAAAAACTTCAAAAAAAATAAAATAAAATAAAAATGTATCTTTTCAAATTATTTTTCGTGTTTAGTGAATTTTTGAATTTTTCCTCTTTTTTTTTTTTTACTAAGTTCTCTCAGAAGAATCTATATATATATATTATAAAACAAAGCGGTTTTTGTTTACCCATACAAACCCAACACCCTCTACAACAATCGGATCGAATTTTTAATTGATCCTATCCGTCCAATTGAGAGCATATATACTTCCTAATATAAATCTTCTAACTTTATGACTGGTAAATTTTTTTAATTGATTGCTTTTAGGTTGTTTCTTTAAATAATTTGATTATTTTTTTGAATTTAAATAAACTCAATAAATGATTTCTATCTAAAGTCGATTCCCTTATATTCAATTCAATATTTGCTTTTAATTTGTTTCCTTTTGGGTTGATTTCCCTACGGTCATATACAAAAAGAAAATAACTTGATATTGGGTTTGAATTTGTAGGCTTGAATTTATGTGATTCGGATGGTCATTGTAATGTCGTATACACAGATTATATGTTATTCTTCATATTGTAAAATTGAAAATAGCGATAAGGGATCGAAAATAAAAACACTTTTTATGATTAAAAAAAAAACTTTTTGTGCTCAAAAGGCATTGTTTCATATCTTTAGACACGGGCAATCCCTAGTAAGAAAAAAAGAAAAGAGATATAAATCACAAAATTTGCAAAAGCAAAAAGTAAAATGCTCCCTGTTATTTAGGCCGAAGGCCCCTTATTCGTAGGAGATTACAAAGCATGTAGTGAACTCAAATAAAAGGTGCCATTAATTAAATTACTCAAGCTAAATATAAGGTCATTGGGTCATTAATTTCTTCTTCTTTTATTGAAAACATCTTTGGGTCATTATGACAATATGAAATGTAGGAAGGTGAATCCTTGTGAAATTAAGCAAGGTCATTATGCATGCCAGTTGACTAGTGAAATTTTGTTTTACTTTTTGGGTCTTCTTAAAGACAGATCCTGATAATATGAATGCTAGCCATTGATTTACAATTTGACCATATAAAACAGAAGTTATGCTATTGTGTCCTGAACCATTTAATGCATATGGACCTATATGCATTGAACAGGTTCAACGTAGTTGCATCCGGAGTTGTGTTTTAAAGTGGTGTACGTAGCATTACTGCATTAATAATTCAATCGGCAATGAATTTTTATTTGCAAAAGAATAAAAATCTCCATCATCGGAGTCTTGAGAGAGACATAAATATTAGTAAAACTAAGATTGACCGGATAGTGATACTTGCATAATTCATCTTATGGCTTATTATTATTAGAATATCAAATTATATAATATCGTAATCATATCTTGATTTGATTATGATGTTATATAATTCTCTGGATTCATTTTTATTGTAATTGATTATGATTTGATTGTAACTAGTTTGATTTTCTTTCTCACCTTGTATAAATAGCAACCTTATTGTACAGTTTCATTATTGAGTTGAATTCAATACAATCTTTCCTCTCTCACATTTTAACATGATATCAGAGCTATGGTTCTTGACCTAGCCTGTCATATTTTTTTTCTCCCCTCTAGTCGGCAGTTGCTCACAAATCAATTCCGCCATCGATTCTCACGTGTTGCTAGTCCACCAAAGCCAAATCCTATATTCTTGATTGCCTAACCACAATCTTACATTCTACCACCAGAAAAATATACTCCTAATTTCCACGCCTAACCTTTACAACCAAAAGTAAACATACTGCCTCCTTGCGTGGCCATGTCATCATAATCGTCATTTATCACCGTATCATTTTCCAAGTTGTCCAACCCGTTTCCATATTCAACTCACGCTTTCTACAATTTTGCTTTGGAGCCTAACTGTTTCTCTTCCATGGAGAATTTTGACATAACACTGTATGTTCATTGCATCTTAGAAGGTCTCAAGCAATACCCATCATCTATACGGTTTAACAAAAGCGACCTTCCATCGGTATTTACACATATTCTGTCCAAATTTGGCATGCATTCTTCCACCGTTTTGTCTACCACCTCAGGTACATCATCCTGGTACTTTGATTCTGCATGTTGCAATCACATGACATCTGATCCTAATATTTTTTTCCACAAAATCTACTGATTCCCGTACCCCAGCCATCCATACTGCTGATGGATCTACGATGCATGTCACTCACGTCGACGATATTTCTACTCCTAACATGTCTTTTTCTGATGTATACTTGGTTCCGAACCTTGTCTTGAATCTCATTTCAATTGGTCAATTATGTGAACTCGGTCTCACTATCACCTTTTCTTCTAATGGTTGCTAGGTACAAGATCCTCGAACAAGACAGACTCTTGGGATAGGCCATAAAATTAATTGGACGTCTGTACGAGCTCATCAATCTTCACATTCCATCCCAAATGGCCTCCATTGCTCAGTCTATTGTTCCAGCTCCTCCCACTCGTCCTGTGAGTAGTTTTCAGTGTTCTATTACCACAAATCCATCAACTTCTCTTGGTGTTTGGCATTCCCGGTTAGGTCATGCTTCTTTTGGTCGACTACGAATGTTAATTTCCAGTGGTCATTTAGGATCGGTTAAAGATGAACATGTTGATTGTCTTTCTTGTCAACTCGTTAAACAACAAGCACTGCCTTTTAACAAAAGTGGATCTGTCTTTTCCGCTCTGTTTGACTTGGTTCATTTTGATGTATGGGGACCTTCTCCCAATACTACCGTAGGAGGATCCAAATATTTTGTTATCTTTGTAGATGATTATTCCCGTTTTACATGGCTTTACCTCATGCATAATCGATCAGAGTTACCATAGATTTACTATGATTTTGCAAAGATGGTCGAAACTCAATTTTCTCGTCCTATTAAAGTCTTTTGTGCTGATAATGCCATGGAATACAGGAAAACATCTTTTTTGAACTTTCTACGTCAAAATGGAACCATACCTCATCGGTCATGTCCTGGAACCTCTGAACAAAATGGTCGTGCTGAGCGTAAGCACAGACACATTCTTGATACTGTTCGTGCTCTTCTTATATCTTCCTCTTGCCCAGAACGTTTTTGGGGCGAAGCTCCTTACTGCTATTTATACCATTAACCTTGTCCCATCTCCTATTATTGGTAATCAATCACCCTATGAACGTCTTTATGGCATTGTGCTAGCCTATAGTCTTCTCAAAGTATTTGGGTGTGCTTGTTTTGTCTTGCTTCAACCTCATAAGCGTACCAAGCTAGAACCTTGGGCTCGTCTTTGTTGTTTCTTAGGTTATGGGATTGAACACAAAGGGTATAGATGTTGGGATTCATATTCTAAGCGTCTTCGTATTTCTCGTCGTGTCATATTTTGGGAACATAAGATGTTTTCTTCTATGTCTAAGTTTCACTTACCATCACTGGATACTTCATCTTTTTTCACTGATCCTTCGGTAGACTTGTTATTTGGTGAGCTTGATACAGATTCTTCTGAGCTAACACAAACAGTCAATCTCGAAGCACCTATTTTGTTTGAAGATCCTGCTTCTGCGCTTTCTGGCTCCTTTCTCCTTAAGCCTTCCCATTTTAGCCCTTCTCAAGAGTCCTCTGATGCACTTTTGCCTTCTGATAAGGATGTTGCTCCCCCTTTTCGTCACTCTGATAGGGTAAAAGAGCTACCTATTCATCTTCGTCATTACCATTATTTTTCTGCTATTCTTTCCCATTACGAACATCACTCTTATCGTGAGGCCAGTACTAATCCTCTTTGACAGCAAGCAATGAAAGATGAGTTGCAAGCTTTGGCTAAAACCCACACATGGGATATGGTTGATCTCCTTCCTGGCAAAAGTGTCATTGGCTCTAAGTGGGTATACAAAATCAAGACTCATTCTGATGGCTCTATTGATTGCTATAAAGCCCGATTGGTGGCTAAGGGTTTTACACAAGAATATGGTATTGACTATGAAGAGACCTTTGCTCCTGTGGCTCGTTTCACCTCTGTTCGGAGGTTACTTGCGGTTGCTACAGTACGCAAGTGGAGCTTAAATCAGATGGATGTTAAAAATGCATTTCTCAATGGCGATCTTATTGAAGAAGTTTATATGCGGCCTCCTCCCGGGTATGATCATCCTTCGAATAAAGTGTGTAAACTTAATCGTGCTCTCTACGGTCTCAAGCAAGCTCCGCGTGCTTGGTTTGCAAAATTCAGCACTACTATTCAGACCTTTGGATTCTCTTTTAGCCAGTACGATTCGGCACTTTTTATCCGGAAGTCTGCACATGGAATTATTCTTCTTCATCTTCTTTATGTTGATGACATGATTATTACTGGTGATGATATTGTTGGTATTTCTGATCTTAAAGTTTTCTTAAGAAAGCAATTTGAGATGAAAGATCTAGGTACGATAAGCTACTTCTTAGGTCTTGAGATCTCATCTACATTTGATGGCTACTATCTCACTTAAGCTAAGTATGCCTCTATTCTGCTTACTCGTGCTGGTATCACCGACAACAAGAGTACATCCACCCCTCTAGATGGCACACCACTCCCTGATGCCACTCTTTATCGCCAATTGGTTGGAAATCTTGTGTATCTTGCTATCACTCGACTAGACATTGCCTATTTTCGTTCACATAGTTAGCCAATTCATGTCTGCTCCTCGATCAACTCATTTTGAGGCTGTCCTTCGGATTCTTCGCTATGTTAAAGGCACCTTATTCATGGTCTCTACTATTCCACACATTCATCTCTTCGCTTACGTGCTTATTCTGATGCTAATTAGGCTGGTGACCCCACAAATCGCCGCTCTACCACAGGGTACTGCTTCTTTCTCGGTGACTCTTTCATCTCTTGGCGAAGTAAGAAGCAATCTCTTGTTTCTCGTTCTAGTACTGAGGCAGAGTATCATGCTATTGCTGACACTACTCAGGAGTTGATATTGCTTCGTTGGCTCCCCAATGATATGATTATTACTCATTCCACTGCCACTACACTTTGCTGCGATAATCAAAGTGCTATTTAGATTGCCCGCAATGACGTGTTCCATGATTGTAGCAAACATATTGAGATTGATTGTCACTTCATACGACAACATGTTGTTCGGGATAGCGTTCGGCTTCTCTTAGTTTCCTCATCCGATCAGATTGCAGACATCTTCACGAAGGCTTATCCTCTTGGACGCTTTCATGATTTGGTATCCAAACTCAAACTGGTGTCTGCACTACCATCTTGAGTTTGAGGGGGGATGTTAGAATATCAAATCATATAATATCGTAATCATATCTTGATTTGATTATGATATTATATGATTCTCTAGATTCTTTTTATTATAATTGATTATGATGTGATTGTAATTAGTTTGATTTTCTTTTCATAGTTAGACTCCCTCACCTTGTATAAATAGCAACCTCATTGCATAGTTTCATTATTGAATTCAATACAATCTTTCCTCTCTCATATTTTAACAATTATTATTATTTTTTAGCAAGAAACTAGAGTCATGCTAATGGTTAATTTTTTTTGTTGGTACTTCGGAAAAATTATCTTACTAGAAAAATAAACCTGCATTTCAATTGATCTATTTTTTCTATGAATAAGAGCAACTCCTAATCAAATTCACGAGTTCTACGTGAACTCCACCTGATCAGTGTCCCTCTCAATGGGCATTCAAAACTAATAGTGGAAATGATAATGGCAAAACAATTTTTGTTGGTGTCAAACCTCTAGTGCACAAAAGACTTGTACTATCTGTAGTGTATAATACTTTTATGCACTAAAATTTGGTCACTAACAAAAACAGTAGTTTTGACATTATCACTACTGTGGAAACCTGTGAAATCAACCATATAATTGGGGTTACCTATCACAATATACTTATTGTGTCATTAACTTCATTATTGTATAGAATATTCACTGCAAAATCTCTATAAAATACCAAACCAATACTTAATTGAATTAATTACCACCTCACAAGTAGGTGCTGAGATTGGTTCCCCAAGATTAATTGAATTGCATGTAAGTTGATTCGGAAATCTGAGTTATAAAAAAAAAAAAATTTGCTTAAATGAGTTATCAAACATCTTGGAACTTTACTGAAATTGAACTAATCTTTTCAAATGTCCTCTAATTTCGCGTTGACTTTTTTTTTTTGTTTTTGAAAATGTCAATTTCATTTCATAATAAGCCCAAAGGCAATACAGATTCCATTAAAGATACAAGCATGAATCAAAACTACCAAGACTTCAACACAGGCACCCCTTGCAAAAGCAAGACCGACGAAACGCCTAGATTAGGAACCAATCTAGGTCCAGATAGATAGTAGAGAATCCCAAAGGACCCCAACTCAAACTCGAGAAAGTGCAAATGAAATATGGACACCGAAAAACTCTTAGCTACAGAACCCCAAACATGCCTGAAGCTGCCAGCACAACCCAAACGCGAAAAGAGGCCCAAATCGCAACTGAAAACTCCGGCCATAACACCCAAGATCTAACTAAGAGCGATTATTCACCCACCACCAACTATATGAAATGGCATATGCTTGATTGGAGATGTCATTGTATTGACTTTATTAGTTCAAGGCCTCACCAAACACAATTCAACTCTTATTATTACAACTCTAGATGACTCGTTAAATTGATGAGTATATCTGATCTGAACTAACATGCACTCGGCCATAATTGAGTCGGATGCATCACTTTTGACTTTTTATGTAAATCTTGCATTTTGAGAGAGAGAGAGTATCTGAATTTCATATGTGCAAGTCTTTGTGGTACTAGAACAATTGATATATGTTTCTGTTTATGAAAAACACCCTATTGAGTTAATAATCATTTTCAGTAGGGATGATTTCGGTTCGGTTCGGTTCGGGATGAAATTTTCGAAGACCGATTCAGTTCGGTCCAAATATTTCCAGGATCGATCTCTACTGAAGTTGAGTTAGGTTCGGTTCGGTTTGGTGTGGGATCGGTTTGGTCGGGGATTTCGGTTCGCCTGAAATATAAAATTTTCATTTAATTTAATGTATATATATATATACGTAAATTATATAAAAATATATAAAATATATAGTCGATCGGTTTGATTCGATCCGTCAAAAATTTTAAGAAACCGAGTCGGTTCGGTTCGGTTCGGAAAAACTCCACCATCACCCCGACCGAAAACCAAACCAATCGGTTGGTTTTTTCGATCCGTCGGATTTTGTAACACCCCTAATTTTTAGAACCCAAACAAACCAAAAACAATCTTATGCTTGTGACCTTTTTCAAAGATCGAGTATGATACACACACAGCAAAAATACACAAATTTTGTGCACAGATCCTTTGTGGGTCCCACATAAACGATTCAAGCCGTTCATTAAATGCAAAACATTTTTTGAAAGGCCCTCAAAAAAATCAACTCAATCCGATACCTATAGGTGCTCGATTCAATCATCTAAATTTGATTATCCTGAAATTCAAATAAATCAAACACCTAAATTATTTAAATTATCATCTAAATTAAATCAAACACCTATAAGTACCGAATTGAGCTAATTATTTTTCGTGGAGGCCATTGAAGAAATATTTTACATTTAATGAACGGCTTGGATTGTTTGTGTGAGACCCGTAGTGGGCCCCACACAAAAATCTGTGCACGATCTGTGTGCATATAATCTGTGTGGATAGCACAGTTGGTTTTGGAAAACAGAAAGTCTGTTTACACAGGCTTTTCAAACACATATCATGCGCTGATCATAGTGTGGGACTCACTACGGGTTTCATACAAACAATCTGAGTCGTTCATTAAATGTAGAATATTTTTTCAAGGGCCCCCGCGAAAAATTAGCTTAATTCAAAACATATAGATGCTCGATCCAATTATCTAACTTTTCATTATCCTAAAATCTAAGTGAAAAGTTAAATGATTGGAGCGAGCCCCTATGAGTATCGAATTGAGCTGATTTTTCTTGGAAACCCTCAGAAAAATGTTTTGCATTTAATGAACGACTAGGATTATTTGTGTGGGACTCGTAGTGGGACCCACAATGAAATCTGTGCACAATCTGTGTGGATAGCACGGCTGTTTGGAAAAAAGTAATTCTACACACAGCAAAAATGGACAGATTTTGTGCCCACTATAGATCCCCCAAATAATCCGAGCCGTTCATTAAATATAAACATTTTTTCTAAAGTTTGCAAAAAATCATATCAATCCGATACCTGTAGGTGCTTGATCCAATCATCTAACTTTTCATTTGGATATCAGGATAATGAAAAGTTAGATGATTAGATTGAGAACCTATACGTATCGGATTGATCTGATTTTTTTCGAGAGCCCTTAAAAAATTGTTTTACATTTAATATATGGCTCGGATTGTTTGTGTGAAATCCATAGTGGCCCCACACAAAAAACATGTGCGCAATCTATGTGCATATTATCTCTGTCAACAGCCTTATTGTTCCACAACAAAGTTGAAAGAGGGTGCGATCATTTGTTCGTTTATATATATATACAAAAAGAAAAAAGAAAACAACATAAATAAAATTATTAGAACCACGAAGAGAAAGCATTAGAAGAAATCATATTTAATTATCAAAGGTACACATCAGGTAGGTACCTAAATTATCTACTTGATTAAATAGTTATTTACGTATCAGTTTAATTAGGCTAATGTGTTAGCAACCATTAACCTAACATTCTTAAATCCACTGAACTGTTAACCTTACTAACGTCAGAAATTTAATATAATACTGTACACGAGAAACCACGAATCTTTACATGGCAAACTCAGTTCTCTTCTCATTGACAGAATCTTCTTTGTAATATGGGTAATCTGAAACTTAGGGGGCGTTTCAGTAGTAAAAATTTTGTAGATTTTATTTGTGGTTGAGAAGTTGTTAAGAAATGTCAAATTATTTTCGGTAGTGAATAAGTTGTTAATGATTTGTGAGTAAAATTACTATAGTAAAAATAATATTTGTTGACAACTTTTTTGTTAGTGAAAACGAGATGGTAAAATGCTGAAACCTTTTTTTTTTAGTGAAAACGAGAAGGTAAAATACGTTAAATTTTAAGTATTTTTTGTTAGTGGAAATGGGGCCTTATTTCGGTGGTGCGTTCTTGTAAACTTGTAATCTGAAACTTATTTTGGTATTTTTTATTTTTCTTAACTTTTTGTTTAGCTTTTCGTTGTAATTTTTTAGATTAATCGTTCATCTAGACGAGAAGAGTCTAAGAGCATCTCCAACCCTTGATATCAAATTGGGGATGTCAAATTTTTTTTGAAGGCTGACATGGCAATTTGGCATCTCCAATTTGACATCAAAGTCTTTCTTTCCAACCCTTGATGTCAAATTATATTTATTTGACATCAAATTATTTCTCTCCAACCCTTATGTCAAAATGCAAATAGGCATTTTTTAAAATTTGGCATGAAGGAGGGAGGTTGTCAAAGTTGGCAACTTTGCCATTCCCTTCAAAGCCACCTCACCTCCCTTCAAAGCCATGTCACTTTTGGCATGATAGAAGGCAACATGGTTGGATGGTGATTTAATGTCAAAATTAGCCGTTGAGTGTCCACCTCAGCTTTGACATCTCCCATTGGAGATAAGAAGTACAAAATTATGACTTGAAGCAAAAAAAAAAAAGTTCACTAAAAACGAAAAAAATATCAAACAACTGTCTTATATGTCTAAAATGCCGTTTTATTTGAACTTTTTTGACATCGGTCCATATTTTTATACTTTTCCAATGCATCTTGTCAAGACGAACAATTAATCCCAAAAATTACAATGAGTGGGGGCGTTTGGTAACCTTTTTGTTTTTAGTTTTTGGTTTTTGTTTTTACTTTTTTGAAAACTAATGAAAAAAACTTGTTTGGTAACAAGTTTCTACCTTTTTATTTTTCATAAACTTTTTTAGAATTCTTGTAAACTATGGAAACTACAAAAAGGTGTTTTTCCTAGTTTTTTTTAATTTTGAAAGACACAAATATTACCAAACATGTTTCTTGTTTTTGTTTTTATGAAAATATAAACCTGTTTCTACTTCTAATTTCTTAAAAATAAAAAACTAAAAACTAAAAAAGTTACCAAACACAACAAAAAGTTACGAAAAATAATGAATACCGAAATAAATTTCCAGATTATATATAAATTTACAAGAACGCACAATTAATTATGTTACTTGCATTCAGGTATACTTACACCTCACCGACATCGAACCTCTAATAGTTTACCTATGTAAGTTCCATCGTCGTTCTTTAGTTGCAAAATAAAGAAATAAATAAATAAAGGAATAAATAAATAAATATATATATATATATATATATATATATATATATATATATATATATTCTGTTTTAATGGATTGGATAGCAAAACAGGAATTAACCTACATAAAACTATTTGAATACAATAACCCAATTTTCCCTTACTCTTTTACTCCTTCGATCCTATACCCGGTTCTTGGGTCCCTCTTTTGGGCCAAAAAGACGGGCACCGCCTCTTGGGCCTTGCACACTTAGGACCGGGCTTACTTACTCGATTGGGTGGTTGCGATTAGGGGAAATGACGGCTCAAAGACATGTTTTGATAATTAATATCCACTAAAGACATGCTAATTGTTAAAAATATTTGTTAATATTGAAAATATCTTTGGTGGATATTAATTATCAAAACACGTCTTTACCGTCATTTTCCCTTGTGATTATCTTGATCCAAGCTAAGGGTTAACATTAATACATAATAAATTCTTTCATTGAATCTTCTCAAACATTCCTAACTATTGAACACTCTTCAGAAGTCTTTAATTAGGTTCCCCTGCTAAATTTTGGAGGGAAGTGTAATCTAAGTTGTTATAGAGTTAAGAGTGCCATAAAAATGCACTCATGGAATAATATACAACCAAATAATTAACCATAGCCAAAAACTCTGATGCAATATAAATATACTAGTGCTAATCTGTGCCTATGACACTATGCATCCCGGTTGGAAGGAGATGACAGTTGTGTAATTTAACTTAAAACTACGGGCTCTTTAATGAAATGAGGAGAATGCCTCTCAACCATTAGATCAAATAAATCCAAACCATTCCAATAACTTGTCCCCACACTCTTGTGTTTTATAAATATATACATACATAGTTGAATGTCCAGAAATTCCATTTAAAATAGCTCAACGTCACTTACATGATTTTATCCAAAGACAATGTGAAAAGTCCATACAACCAACTTAACACGCGCGTACACAAAATAATGCTATAAAAAAAAGTAGTGTGCTGGGTTGTCGTATGTATGTCTTCACTTAGATGTGCGTCTAATGCTCTATTAGCGTATAGCCGCATATTGCGAAGTATGCAGAAATTAAGATTGGGTAAAGTACCCATCAAATAAAGGCTACAGATTTCCCAAACATCAACTAGACTTTAACCATATTAGGTGTTTTGGCTAAATAATTGTGCCAAATTATTTTTTATTTGAATTTTGCGTTAATTTTATTTTGGGTTATTGGTTCGTCTCGGTGAGAGAAATTTAATGAACAAAAAAATATGAACCAAACTTTTTTTTTTTTGAATAATTTAAAAAATAAAAATCTATCTGTTTTCAACTTTACCGAATCAGGTGCCATTCCGCTTTCTTTTTAAACCTTCTTTTTCAAAAAGAATGTAATTTTAAGGTTAAATATAATGAAAATAAAAAAAAATTAAAATTTTTTTTGTATCGTTTAAAAAATCTCAATGAGATCTATCAACCAAGATCCATATTGATAGAAAAATTATTTGCGTAAACACATAATTTTTTAATTTGAAATTACCTTCCTTTTTATAAATTCCTTATTTTAAGAAACCAGAACGGAGCCTCAAGAGATTGCCTTGGTTTTATGTCTACCAAAGCCAATTCATTGCCTCAGCCTACAAGCCACTGAAATGGGTGACGCTCTCAGCAGTCCTTTCCTACCTGCACAAGTACTAAGTACTACAGTAATTAACTACCTTATTGTGCTGTCTTCCCCTTGATGTACAGGCCTATTTACATAAGAACTGCCTTTAGAATAGCTATTTGTTATTTGCACTGACTCGGTCGGAATTTCTCACTTGATAACAGAGAACTCATCAAATTTTCTAGCCGTTTTGCACTGGCAGTAGGACGGATGACTGTAATATTACCCACAACAGAGCAAGGATCGGTCCCGTTTTCCCTGCTTCCTATGCACCATCCACCAGGAACCACCATGTCTTTACCACGAAACAATAGTTCAGAATCGATCTTATCAAGCACTGGATCGTCCACGTGGAATTTTCTAGCAAACGGGGCGTTACTGTCCACCATCTTTGCCATGTCATCGACAGTGAGGTAGCGAGGGTGCTGCTTGGGAGGGTTGTCCCAAGATATGAAGTGGAGGTCACTATTCACAGTGGTGTTGCGGAATTCTTCAGCGTTACAGATGACTGTGTGAAAATAACCTTCTGGAGAGGATATGAAATTCGCATAGTACATGAGGACTGTTCGAGGTAAGTTGTCCCATCCCCCTATGCAGAAGTCAATGAATGGACGTGAAAGTGCCATCCAAGCAGAACCTACAGAAACAAAGGAGAATTTTTTAGTTGAGTTGCATAGGCTTAAAAACGGCCATTCAGAGAGAAAAACTTATTTACAGAGGCTCCGGAAATAAGTTTTTACAACACCCAATCTCGCGCATTCCAAAGTGTTTTAGACGGTTCAGATTTTAAAAAAAAGGAAGAGTTTTTTTTAAAAAAATGCAAACCATTAATTGCCAAGACGGATGGATGAGACTATACGCTACCATAAATAACTTATTCACGGAGCAGCCGTGAATAAATTATTATCTTAACAATCACAAATACTACATGTTTGTTGCATTGAATGCTAGGACATGTGTAACTCCATTCAAAAATTTTATGCGATATGGCATGATTCTGAAGTGGGTATTTCCAAGCATATGGCACGTTAAACAAGCTGACTTACGCGCGCACATGTACACACACAAATAGAGAGAGAGAGAGAGAGAGAGAGAGAAGAAGAAGAAGAAGAAGAATGCACATGAGAGAGACAGAGAGAGGGATACTCCACATCAACAATGTGAAAGCCTAACTTTAGGAGGCAAAACCAGCATTTTGACAGTTTATAAGCCAAAATACAACACTGCCCCAGGGCAGAAGAAGTCAAGACAAACAAATCAAATCCGACCAAATCAAAATTTCTCCTCAACTTAATCTGCTAAATGAGGATACGGGATCTAGCAATGATATGTCGGTTAAACAAGGGCTTCACAACTTAAAAGAAAGGGATATTGCAAACATATCCAGACATGTCGAAGATCTACAGAGGAACATATAGATCACGAGAACGTAGTTCTTTATGTTCTTCTTCCACAGCAACCTACAGCTTTCAATTACAGTACTCTTTCGGCAAACTAAGATATGAATGTCCAGCAGATTAGAACAAAAAGCTACCACCTTATATGAAGGCTGATAATGGCATCTGAAAAGACAAAAAGACTCTAGACTTAATGTTTAACGCTATGCATACAACAACAGAAGGGATAGCTACTGAAATCATTGTGATTCTGTGAACAATCCACCCTCGGCAGATCATCTTAAAAATTGCTATCTAAGGTCACATGCTATCCAATCACACCTGCCAATATAAATTTCCTAAGTCCTAACTACTCCAATCAGTGCAATCACATCACCATACGCAAAATACTATCGGTCCGATGGCCATCTATTGTTACCCCGGAGATCTATTGTTACCCCGCGCCCTCTCCGGCTCACCCTGCCACGAGGTGGCTTTGGGACCTCGGCCCAATAGTTTGCAGCTCACCTGGAGTATCACAAACTTGTTCCATTCAGACCATCCCGATAACCAAGATGGGCTGCCTCTCTATGTTCGGCTCTCCGCGTTAGGCGTTAAAAGTACTAAAGGAGCCTTTTTTTGTCCTTCACAAAATACAAAGAGTACATGTGGGACCAAAGTTACACCAAACTTGTTAAAAAAAAGTGGAGATCCTTCATTTATTGACTTTAGGCGCTATCCCGGAAAAAAAAAAACCCCCTTTATTATTAATTTATAAACAGGTCTCACATTGGGGAGGGACCAGAAAAGACAAGGTCCCAATCCAAAATAATTTCTCATCTTTCCAGTTCCTCGAGGAACATGCTTACAAGCTACTACAATCACAGTGGAATATTTATTCGACAAAAGAGCCTATTCAGCCCAACTTTTTCAGTATTAACAATTAGTTGTCCAACTTCATCCACACAAGCAAACCGCGTTGTTTATTCGACACAAGAGCCATAACATAATATATATACTTACTAAACAAGAACTAATCAAGCAGCCTATAGATGACACAAAAACTAAATGAGAGTGAATCTATAGCAAAAAAATTGAAGTCCAAATGATTGCAAGCATCTCTGACAGGAGATGTCAAAGCTGAGATGACATTTTTAACGGTCACTTTTGGCATAAATGAACAATCCAATTGATATGTCTTCACTCATGCCAAAACTGAGATAGCTTTGACACCTCCCACTCTCATGCCAATTTTCAAAAAAAATTATGCGTTCAAAAAATAAAAAATTTAACTCCGACATTAGCTTGTTCAAAAAAAAGTTAACATCACCAATTTGGCATCTCCTGTTGGAGAACTGATTAAATTATGCCGAAATTGCACCTGCAAAGAGCTTGAAGGCTGTCGGCACGCTTCTTCGCTGCGTAATCCTCAAAATATCAGCTTTCTCTGCCATGTACAACCCTGGATCAACAATTACTGGTTTTGCCCTGCGATTCCTACATAATTTAGAAGTAGTACATAAATTTATCTGGACACCATAATTAGCATATAACCGAGTTATAAAATTCTATACAGAAAGATGGAAACCACGTACTCATTCCTCCCAAGATTACTGGTATGATCGATGAAATTAAGATCACGCGGCAGATTCGAGAACGTGTGAAGCATATCTAATCAAATCAAATAACAAAACCCATTAGCAAAGGAAATTGATTTTCATACTCCATTTTTATCCGAGTGCACTTTATTTTTTGCCGTCATTCATGTAGAATTACAAAACTACCTTTCATACATTTTTTCCTTTCACACATGAAAAGGGGAATCATGTACTAGTAATTTCATATCACTAAAAAACAAAAAAACAAAATGACTGCATTTTGGATAAAAGGAGAGTGTGAAAATCAATTTCTTCCTGAGAAAAACCAAATTACCCATCTACTCAACAAACCAAAACAAACAAACTTTAACTTTTTACAGCCCCTTGGATTGTAAGGAAGAGTGTGTAACGACCCGCTCCATCTTTGTACAATATTGTTCGCTTTGGACGCCCAAAACCCATAGACTTCCCAGTGAGGTCACCCATCTTTGGATTACTCCAAGGACGAACATGCTTAACTGTGAAGTTCCTATGCGCTTTGGCCCGCCCTCACGGCTTTAAAAGGCCTTGTATAAGTAGGAGAGATCTTTTCTTATAAACTATAACTTACCCCCTTCCGTCCAGACGGAACCTGCCCTTCTGCAGTACCGCCGGCTACCGGAAAGCGGGGTGTCACAATCTACCCCCCTTAGGGATGCAACGTCCTCGTTGCACAGGCCCAGCAACCTTCCCCTGGTGGCCATGGTGTGGCACTTAGTTCTGTACAGCACAATCACTGTGCTCGTACTAGATTCTAGAGGTGGCTCCCACCATGTAGACCAGGGTTGTGCTCTGATACCACCTGTAACGACCCGCTCCATCTTTGTACAATATTGTCCGCTTTAAACGCCCAAAACCCATAGACTTCTCAGTGAGGTCACCCATCCTTGGATTGCTCCCAAGACGAGCACGCTTAACTGTGAAGTTCCTATGCGCTTTGGCCCGCCCTCACGGCTTTAAAAGGCATTGTACAAGTAGGAGAGATCTTTTCTTATAAACTATAACTTACCCCCTTCTGTCCGAATAGAGCCTGCCCTTCTGTAGTACCGCCGGCTACCGGAAAGCGGGGTGTCACAGAGTGTGATAGGAAAAACCAAAAAACCAATAAAAATATCACATTTTGTGCTTTTCTCTCCAATTTCTCACCAAATTAATCTATTTAAATGAGTAATTTCGCAAGAAACTCTTATTCCTTCTTTTCTTATCCAATACCTCAATCCAAATGGGTTGTTGAATTCAATAACAATGTTAAATTTCTTAGAAGGTGCCATCTAAAACCGATTAGCCATATGGGTTTCTCTCTAACCAATCCACGGCATGAGAGAAATTGATGAGTTATTATAAAGTAGGTCAAGTGTCTCTATGTGATTTTGTTGGTAGGTCAAAGATTTTTCTGAAATTTGAATATGGTCATGTGTAGTCTATGTCACCCAATCAGTTCGTTTTAGAGGGAAGGTGTCGGTAGGGGGGAAATTGATGAATTATTAAATAGTATAGGTATTTATGCAACATTTAGTAAAGATCAAATGTCTTTGTGTGATTTTGCTAAAAGATCAAGGACAATTATGATTTTAGATTAGATGAGTCAAATGAGCAACGTGGGTAAAGTATAACAAACAAAACCGAAGCAACAAAAAGAACAAAAATGATACTCACACAACAATTCAAACACAACACCAAACACAACCTTTCACATACATGTGGGCTCCACACACACTACTATGTGTGGGCCCCATATGCATGTAAGAGGTTGTGTAAGTTGTTGTGTTTGAATCGTTGTGTGAATAGCATTCTTGCAAAAAAGAAACCCACCATCTTGAGTAACAAGTGGGTAATCCTTGGCGCTGAGATTGATAAACCAGTCCCACTCCCCACCGGCCCTCAACAAAATCGCAGCCGCGTGCAGCGTGTTCGCCACCATCGTGGGCCCCCGGTACGTCACCAAATTCGGCTTCTTGATCATCACTACATTACCGAACTTACCAAAAGGGGTATTATTAACGAAGCTTTCTAGGTCGAGCCGCTCCTGAGGGGGGGACTCGGCGTCGAGGTGCACGACGTATTGGTTGTGGGGGTGGTAGAGGGCCAGGAGGGTACGCTTGAGCATTGGGCCATCGCCGGCTGAGCCGGAGACGAGGTAGGCGAGGCGGGGGAGAGGGGGGAGGGGCTGGAGGTTTGGTTCGACGAAGACGGCAGGGGAGATGGAGGGGGGGAGGAGAGAGAAGGGGGAGGCGAGGGAGGTTAGGGTTGTGAGGAAGAGAAGGAGGAGAGAGAGTGTGGAGAAGATTGCTAGTGGGATGATCTGTCTTGGTTTCTCCATTGCTTGGTGGGTGCGGAGGAAGAATCTTTTCAATCTCTTCGCTGTGTCAGTAATTTAAAGAAACATTGTGTTAGAAAGAGAGGGAAGGTGAAGAAGGATTGGGAAGGGGTGGGTGGGAGGGATTTGGGCAGAGAAGGGTATGGGAGAGATGAGATTGGATCAGTTGGTTGGAGAGAGAGAGAGAGAGAGGATTTAACTGGGGTTCTGCTCTCTTTCTCTCTGTACATTTATCTGGGTATCGAGAGAGAGGTGAACGCAGTAGTGACGACTCCAGGAATATTAATTCATAGGATCGAAAATTTTCTCTAAGTTTGATTCACATTATTTTTGGTCAAACGGAAATTTTATTTGAATCATATTTAACTAACGTCTAACATTGTTAATTATTGACCAATTCAATCTTTAAAGTTTTTCCAAAAAAAAAAAAAAGCGGGGTATTATCCCCTCCTGAGGCATCACATTCGAAACCTCTTATGTAATATCAATGGGTTAGACACTCCGGACATTGTACTGGCTTTAATCGGGCTCAGGTTTAAAACAATAGGCATTATGTTCGAAACTTCACAGACACTATCAACTCTTTTGAGTTTGATCATACAGGGTATAGTTTTAGCTTTAATTGGACCCCGTCGTAATGGACGATAGGATTGGCTCCCATGAATTAGTCGAGATGTTCGTATACCCTGAATTAGTCATTAGGGTGGGGTCATATCAATTGTTAATGGGTTCATATGTTAGCCAACTAATTTCTATAGCATACTAGTAGTAGCAAATTAATTTCTCGTCATGGAATACGTCGGCCAACCCCGCTAGTTTAGCTATGGCGTCGCCAATGGGTGGAATGTGTGTCAGACGGGACAACAACAATATGGCGTATGAGGAGAATATCTTCTTCACGAAGGAAGGTTGAGACAACCAAAAATCAAAAAATGTGCAAATAGATTGGAGCGGATGAAGTGACAATTATTCACTCATTCATGCAAAAGTTTAGGCGCGGTAGTTACCAGATAAAATGACCCTTGGTTACTTAAGAATATTAGTATGACGAAGCCATGAACAGTTCACCTTACCTTTATTTTCAAAGAAAGTTTTGCGTAAGAAATAAATTTGTCCATACCACACTCCTAAAGGGATTAGGGTGTCGTACGAATTGATTACAGACCCGTTGGTTTTGGGATTTTGGATTCAGATTTGTAGGTAATAAGTGCAAAGAAAAATAGAGTAATAATTAGAAATAGATAGAGAAAAAAAATGAGAGTAATGATTGGAGATAGAGATAATGAATGGAGAGATAAATAGAATAATAATTAGAATCTAAAATTCTTAACCGAACAAGGTCAGATTGATCGGATAGTGATACTTGCATAATTTATCTTATGGCTTATTACTCCTACTTTTTTTTAAGCAAGAAACTAAAATCATACTCCCTCCGTCCCAATTTAATTGTTACTTTTGGGAGTTCGTGTCACTTTTCAATTAATTATATCTTGTAATTTATAATGTTTTAGGTGATTTTGAAAATATTATATTATAGAACAAATCGAGGTCTATCAAACAAAATCTATATTGGATACAAAATTCATTACCAATTTAAAGATATAACTAATTTTTTTATCCGGTTAGAATAGAACTGAGACAAGTAAATTGGGAGGGAGGGAGTACTAACGGTTGAATTCTTAATAGAAAAATGAACCAGTTCAATTGATCTACTTTTTCTATGAATAAGCAACTCCTGATCAAATTCACGAGTTCTACGTGAACTCCACCTGATCAGTGTCCCTCCCAATGGGCATCCAAACCTAATATTGGAAACCTGTGAAATCAACCATATAATTGGGGTTTTCTATCACAATATACTTATGTGTTATTGGCTTCATTATTGTATAGATTATCCGCTGAAAAATCTCTATAAAATACCAAGAAATACTTAAATGAGTTAATTAGGACCCCACAAGTATAGGCGTTGAGATTGGCTTCCCAAGATTAGTCGAAGTGTGCACAAGCTGATTCGGATATGTGAGTTACCAAAAAAAAAAAAACCTAATTGAGCTATCAAACATCTTGAACTTTGTATGCCACAAAATTAACTATATGAAAATGGCAAGATGCTTGATTGGAGATGTCATTGTATTGACTTTATTAGTTAGTTCAAGAAAAAATTAGTTACAAGAATTTTACTTTTTTAACGTTTGGTTAGCATATTAGAAAGTGCTAGAAAGTTAATTTTATTTTGTTGTACAACCAATCTAAGCATAGCCACGCATAGCTTTGACTATCTTATTCAAAATACGAAATTTTTTTTTCCTTGTGAAAGTAGTTAACTCTTACGAGAATTCCATTGATTGATATATACCCACTAATTTCCACTCGTATTATAAATCATATTGTATAAAAAACGTAAGATAGTAACGACGAATAATTACTTGCAAGATTTTTAGAGCACTTCTCAATGTAAATAAGCGCATAGAAGAAAATAAGTTTTGCCTTTATTTTGTACTTTTATTTCATCGTACTTTTTTTTCTAGTCTCTGTATATAGTCCGGTGTTCGGACAAATAAGCCACTTTGGCTTATTTTTTGTCCTTATTCAAAAAAAATTCGCATCACTTTGTTTATTGTCAATTTTTTGGAGATTATTGCATCCTCACGACGAGAGGAATCTAAAAAGTAAAATTTTTTGACCGAAATCCAATTTTTTTTGAATAAAGACAAAACAAGTGGCTTATTGGCTTATTTTTGTTTTTTTTAGGTTTGCTTGGCTCATTTTTTGCGGGAAAGCCAATGACTTATTTAGAAGAACAAGGCCGGATCCATAAAGGATGATGAAGAGTTGACTCATTAAATTGGATGAGTATATCTGATCAGAATCATGCTGCCATAAATGCATCACTTTTTAACTCTTTAGATAAATCTTGCATTTTTTAATGGGGAGAGAAATTAAGAGAAATTGGAGGTGTTTGGAAGTCTATTTTTTAGCTTTTTATTTTTAATTTTTTGATTTTTTGGCTTTTTGAATTATGGTCAAAATGTATTTTGTATCTGGTAGAGTGTTTAGATGATACGTGCAGAATCTATTTTGCAACAGGAGTAGTGTTTGAGAGATATGTGATGAAAATGAATTATGAGTTAATTTTTTACCATATTGCCCTTGGTTATAAATAACCATCATTAATTACTCAATTTCAGTGAGGGTATTTTGGTAATTGACCTGAGAATGTGAAAAGCCAAAAATGCAAAAAGGACCTCTCGAGCTCTTTTTGGCTTCTTGCCTCTAAACCCAAAATTAGTGAATCCATTTTCTGGAAATGGGTTCTACAATTAGGTTGTCAAACACCCAAAATAGGATAATAAGATAATTTTTTTTTGAAAAGCAGGATAATAAGATAATGAAAATGCAATAATGAGGTAACCAAACACCCCCAAAGACAATTGTATATAAATTTCATGTGTGCAAGTGTTTCTGGTACTACAACAATGGATATATGTTCCTGTTTATGAAAAACACCGGCCCATTGAGTTAATATTCATTTTCAGAACCCAATCAAACAAAAAACAAACTTATGTTTGTGACCTTATAATTTCGGAATTTCCAAAACAAAGTGGAAAGAGAGTGCAATCATTTATTCGTTTATACAAACAGCATCAATAAAATAGACTTACCCACAAAAAAAACCATCAATAAAATAGACTTTTTTGATCGGCATCAATAAAATAGACTTACCCACACACAAAAAAAAAACCATCAATAAAATAGACTTACCCCCACAAACAAACAAAAAAAACCATCAATAAAATAGACTTACCCCCACAAAAAAAAAAAAACCATCAATAAAATAGACTTACCCACACACAAAAAAAAAAAAAAAAAACCATCAATAAAATAGAACTACGAAGAGAAAGCATTACAAGGAAGTAACCATATTTAATTCTCAAAGGTACACCGTACACATCAGGTACGTACCCAAACTAATTATCTACATGATTAAATTTGTTTTTTTTATATCTCAATTAGGCAAATATGTTAGCAACCATTAACCTACGTCAACATTTTGAAGTCCGCTGAACTGTTAACGTCGTCCTAACTAACTAATGTCGGAAATCAATATACTATAGAAATGTATTTAGCCTCTCAAACCTCCAAACATCCATTCCTAATTTTGTAGATTTTTGCATTTTTTAAATAAAAAAAGCTCACACATCCATTGGTATTTCAAAACCCCACGTGTCCCACCCATAGGTGTCTTCCAAAAATACACTTGTCCCACCTTTTTGATTTTCAATATTGCACCTTTGTACTAAAAAAAAACCTCCCACGTCTCCCCCCACGTTCCCCTCTAAAGCACTAATTAATACTTACATCTCCTACAACTCTAATACACGACAATATTTATATTCCTCCTCCAATTCTATATTTCTACCCCATTGATGAGTCTATAGTAATCATCCATGATCCCCTACAAAAAAGTTATTACCAAGTTTGGCTCCGTTTGTCTTGAGAATTTGTTCACGAAACCTTAAGCACCAAATTCGGCTTTGTGACGGGAATTGGTTCACGGAATAATTTTACGAGAATTTGTTTGTAGTTATTTTACTACCAAGTTCAGTTATGAGAATTTGTTCGCCGATTTTGTAGAACAAATTTTGGCTCCATTTGTTACAAGGTTGTTCATGTAATGAGCAATCAATTGCTAAAAGGTTAGTACAAAGTTCGGCTCCGTTTCTTTTGTAATGAGATTTTTTTGTATATCTTGATGCCATTGATGGT
>BPLS01000483.1:0-41935 GCA_019656275.1 Rhododendron kiyosumense | reverse complement strand
CTTGATCTGAGCACTCTTTTTTTGTATATATACACGTATATACATATATACACAAAAAAAGGGTGCTCAGATCAAGCACCTTACACATCTCGAATGCCATTTATTCTCGCGTTGGCCCCATCGGTTTTTTTTTTTAGAATTTTTGGACGGCTCGGATCGGCCGTCCGGTGACCGGAGACGGCCGGCCGGCTGCCGTCGGTACGTTTTCTCTCCCCCATTTTCGGTACTCATATCATTTTCAAAGTATATAATAAATTCTTTTATAGAATCTTCTCAAACATTCCTAACTCATCGAACACTCTTCAAAACTATTCTTTTTTTCCCCTGCTAAATTTTGGAGGGAAGTGTAATCTAAATTGTTATACAGTTAGAAGTGCCATAAAAATGCACTCATAGAATAATATCCAACCAAATGATTAACCATAGCCAAAAACTCTGATGCAATATAAATATATACATAGTTGAACGTTGAGAAATTTCATTTAAAATAGCCCAACGTTGCTTACATGATTCCATCTAAAGACAATGGCAAAAGTCCATACAACCAACCTATTACACAGAATAATGCAATCAAAAAAATAGAGTATTGGGTTTATGTATGAATTGAGGGATATCTGACGGCTCAGATTACATCTCGGCAATGTCTTCACTTAAACGTGAGCCTAATGCTCTGTTAGTGCATAGCCGCATATCGCAATGTATGCATACCAAGATTGGGTAAAGTACCCATCAAAAGTAAAGGCTACAGAACATCAACTAACCTTTAACCATATTGGGTGTTTTCACTAAATAATCGAGTCTATTTTTTTTGTCTTTATTCAAAAAAAAAAAAAAATTGTGATTCATTTTTGTTCAACTCCAACTCCATCAGCCATCATACTTCATCCCCAAAAATCAGGCATCATATTTACCATGGGTCTGAATTTTTTCTTTTCATTTTCTTTTATTTGGGCCATGGTGGCAAAAGTGCTGGACTGTTAGCCGAATGATTTATGGCAGGCCCACGGACCAATCCATTCAATCCGAATGTTGAACATTACCATCTCCAAGGGATAAACAAAATTCCATACCAAATGGAGTATATACTAAGATATACTCCAAAAGAATCTTTAAATTTATTTTACCATCTATCAATTTATACTAAGATATAAATTTGTTACTCCCTTTATTTCTTGCAAATTTCAAATACTCCTTAACATCTAATATTGATAACACTTCAAATTGAAGAGCCACTTCTCACTTTTCATGTTTGAAGAGAGAGAAAGCTATACCAAAATGGTCTAGCACCTTTACTTCGTCCATCGGAAAGCATTTTGCTTACATGACTTTTCAACTAAGAATAAAATTTAGTTCTGAAAAATGTGCAGGCAACTTTGTAACCGGTTGACCTTGGTCTTTGGCTCAGCAGTCTTTTCTCTTGGGTTTGAGTCCTTTGGGTGAGGTTATGGATGAGAGCTAGTAGAGCAGCGGTCGGCTCCTTTGTAGTAATCTAATTGTTTCTTACTTGAAGAAATACCACGTTGTGTTTAGGCTGGGAAAGGGTATAGTTATCAAGACAAACAATCTAAATTTCTGGTGCTCGAAAAAGATATCGAGTTTTCAAAAACCTTGCCTGAGTCACAGTTATCAACCCATTTCAAAGTATCGTAATAATACCAATCGGGCCCAACTTTTGAATTTATGCGGGATGTGTGTCGAACTTTTTGGTACGACAGATTGGGCCATGGGC
Source organism: Rhododendron kiyosumense (assembly GCA_019656275.1). Taxonomy (NCBI): domain Eukaryota; kingdom Viridiplantae; phylum Streptophyta; class Magnoliopsida; order Ericales; family Ericaceae; genus Rhododendron; species Rhododendron kiyosumense. Next base: position 40,206 of record BPLS01000483.1, on the reverse strand, counting down.
GGACTCACTTGGAGGCAGGTAGGATCATGTGCCCTGCACGTCCCCACTCAAAACTAAAAAATTCAAATTATGCCCTATACATAATTCAAATTACAGTATAAGTGACGCACAAAGTTTGAACCATATCACTCGTATATACCTTGGAACGGATTGGTTTTATTTTATATGGTTGCATAGATGTGGCATGTTCTTATATTTTGACTCTTTGTCAGTGTATCAATTTGCATCTGGAATCTGATATGTTTAAGGGGAAAGCACAGTTTCTTTTTTTCGGCTAGTTTTTTCTTGATTGGCATAAATTTATATCCAAGTTAAGGGGCATTAGGTGTGATTGCTTCTCCCTTTAGAAGTCTACCCTCTAGAGTTGACTTGATTTAAGCTTTACTAATCGTGTTTACTAATCTGATCAAGCTTTGATCAATGAGCTATCATATGATTTTGGCATAGAGCTAAACTCATTAGTTTGAACATGAGACTGACATAGTACAATTTTTTTATCCGCTGCGTACGCTAAAACTGTTTAACAATCTTACATAGTAGCTATAATGCACTATTCCATCTTTTAAAATACATACAATTGAAAATTGTGATAAATGTGTCGTTGGACTACGTCAAAATTCATACTTGTTCTCTGTTTTTTAAATAGGATGGGGCATAACATGTCGAGATTCAAGACTGGGTTGTAAGAATTTTGTGACGAACCCGAAGATTGCTCCCTAAAGGAGCGATGCCAGGTATTTGAGAATTTGAATTTAAGATAACAACTACTATAGTTCATTCTATGTTTGCTCTTGGTTCATAATCATGTCGAGTGTTAACTTGCAGCTTGCTCTTGGAGAGCGGGATCTCCAGCTACGTACGGCTCTACCGATGGATCAGTACAAGAAGGTAATTCCACGTTTTATGGATAGTAAATACTAGCTAGTAGTAGAATTCCAAATCTTAGGAACTGATGTTGGCCCTTGTAAGTAAGTTGTGATCCCTACTTGTTTTCTGGGCTTCTTGACTGCATCTTAATGTCTTGAATTTCAAGAGAAAGTATATATCAAGATAGTACAACAAGTTAACCTACTAGAGTTTGTACTCTGTTTTCTCAAATTTCGGAGATCATAATTACAGAGTGGATTTATCACATGCATATCAAGAGATAAGCAGAGAAATTTTCACGATAGATTTTCCAAGTGTGCACATTAACTATTCTGTTTCACAATTGATGGTGAGATGCTGAATTTGTTTTGTCACCATTGAATCCTAGAATGCACGCCACACAAATAAAGCACTCCCTTTAATGTAGCCCCTTCACTCAAATGAGTGGTTGTAATTATCCCGATCCAAGTGCTATCATGTGGCTTACATAATTCTAGGAAAAATATTTTGGCTTCTCCATCTCTCGAGAATATCTTAGAACGCTTCACATAAGTCTAGTATATAGTAAAATCTTTCATAGAATCTTCTCAAACATTCCTGACTCATCAGCACTTCAAATATCTTCAAGTTAAAGAGTGAAGGGAAGGTGTAATCTAAGTTTTTAATGAATTATGAGTGCCGTATAGATGTACTTATGGAATAATATCCAACCAGATGATTAACCACAGCCAAAAGCTCTAAGAGCATCTATAGTGGAATAATCGAAACCGGCAATATCCAACCAGATGTTATTTTTAGAAACTTTTTTTTATACAAAAAACTGTTTTTCAAAAATTTTAAAAAGTTAATTAAATAAGGTGTGTGTTTTTAAAAAACAGTTTTTTTAGTAAACAGTTTTTGAAATTTCAAAACTGTTTTTTTTTTACACAAAATCTGTTTTTAAATAAAACTGTATTTATAGTTTTTAAATTTTCAAAACTGTTTGTGTAAAATACTGTTCTTTCAAAATTTCTCAAAACTGTATTTACAGTTTTTAAGTGAACAATGTATGCTAACATAAACTATTTTATTTAGCATATCCCAGAGGCGTCACGCGATTTCATCAAAAGATATCGTTAAATGTCCATACAACCAACCGAAAACATAGAATAATGCACCCAAAATAGTAGACTGGGCTAACTTAGATGTAAGCCTCATACTCTATTAGCGCGTACTGCAATGAATGCCTAATTTTGGCGCAAATATAGGGCCTTTCAAATCTTAGAAAAAATGGAAAGCAAAAGTCAAAAACGGGGAAACTAATGGCAAACTAGTGTCTTTTTTTGCTTCATAGGCCTATTAAAGGCAGGGCCACACAGGCCATTGGAAAGGGACGAACTCCTCAGAAAATCCATCAACACGGTAGGAATCAAGGACTTTGATTTTTCTCTCAGTTTGATCATATGACATGATCTCACTTGATGATACGAGGAAAATTATGTGAGGATTCCAAGGGCTAATTGCGATTGGGAGAGGATGAAGGTGACCAATTTCTGGCCCGAAATCCGAAGGACCAACCCCGATCTCCGAGAAACTGATTCTGTGAGCCAACGTCCATCGACTAACTTCAACCACATCCTCGTCGTCATCCAAGTAGCTTCCACCCTCGCGTTTACTCTTGAGAACCCATACCTCAATCGATCCAAGAATGATGTAAAATTGAAGACATCGATTTTTTGTTACTTCAAAATCTTTAAAACCGTGTCCGTCAATTCCCCTGTCCCACGGCAAATTGATCAATTTCACGCGACCCTTTGGATTGTCAGGATTGTATGCAACAACCCGCTCCCAATACCAATCCCACCAGTGAAACACGCCTCCTATAACCTTTGCGGCAGTATGTTGCCCCAAATAAAATCCCGTCGCGGCCATCACGGTCGATTTGCTCCACTTGCCAGTTTTCGACGAATACGTTTCCACTTCCCGGGTTTTGGCTTCGTTATCAGGCAACACAACGGGAGGAAGCGTTCCGCCTACACGCACCAGCTTGTAGCTGAGACCGTTAATCTTGCGGCTGCCTGTTTCCTGTTCATGGCAGACAAATCCTACGTGAGCGTGCGGGTACTTTTCAAGGGGTTTCGGAAGTTTGATTTGCTTCTTGGAAACGAGATCTATGACGTGGTAAGTATTGTGATTTCGGCTGACTAGAAGGAGGCCTTTGGACGAGGCTAATACATTGCGGAGGTTTTGCAAACAATCCAGGCTCTCGAGTTCCCGTGTCTCCATTGCGGTAGAGCTGATGAACTTGTTATGCCGGGTTTTCGAACGAAAGGAGGGAATACAACTGAAAAAGAAGCCGGTGGGAGCGTTTTTACAGTGTCGAGAAAGGTAATTCTTGCGGAAAGCTGGAGCCGAGATCGTATCGTTCCAATCCGAGGACACACACTTGAATCTCATGACTGACTTCACAGGCAACTTAAGAAGTATTTCCAAGATGATGTCCTTAGGAAAGTCCATTGCGCTCTCTCGATCGATCTCGACAAGAGCTATAGAGGCCTGACTATTTCTCTACTATAACCTTCCCCTTCCCATCATCATACGGAACTCTGGCTTAATATAGAGTTGGAGTTATAGACGGAGTGGGAGACTAGACTTTGGAAACAAGATCGGAATAATGTACGTATTATTTATGGAAAAGCAAATCCGTGAAACTATGCGCCTGACCATACCGGGAATTCTGGCTTAAAATGGATTTGGAGCTTAGTCATATACTAATTGAAAAACCTTTGCTCACTCTCCCAATTTGCAATCTACGCTCGCGCTTTTCTATCATTACTCTCACAAATTTATGATCTGTGCTCGCGCTTTTCTACACTTTCACATGCACGCGCATTATGTGACTTAGATGTTGAGTTATATAGGGAGTGAGAGACTACTCTAAGTATGAAAACATGATCATTGGTTGACTAATTTGTGGAAAAGTAAAGCTTTGTAGTTTCCTTTTCACGTCAAATAAGGAAAACAGAATTCAAAAATCAATGATTTTCCTTTAAAAGATTTTGGAGCAGAGATTAACTAATTCCTGGTTTTTAGGCAAATATAGTAATAATAAAAATTACAAAGACCTACTATAAAAAAAAAAAAACAATAATTATAGTGGAATATTGGATCAGAGATTAACAATGATTTTGGAGCAGAGTAATTTTCAAGGGGTTTCAGAAGTTTGATCTGCTTTTGGAAACGAGATCTATGACGTGGTAAATATTGGGATTTCGAATTGAGTAGAAGGGAGGCCTTTGGATGGGGTGCTTTCTATCGTGAATGAACTCAAATCAGATGTAAAACATTACAGTCATGTGGTCGACGTGTGCAGCTAGTAGTTATACAAAGTTTGCGGCCACAATGTAAAAAGTTCACAGCCATGATGCAATAGTTTGTCCCCTCAAGTATATTACCTTGATGCAATAGTTTGTGGCCATGATATAAAAGTTTGCAGTCACGAGGTAAAGATTTGCAGCCATGATATGAAAGTTTACGGCCACAATTCTAAAGCTTGCCACAATGCAAAAGTTCACGGCCAAGATGCAATAGTTCGTAGCCATGATGTAAAAGTTCACAATCACGATACAATAGTTTGCAGTCATGATGTGAAGTTCATGGCCACGATGTCGAAGTTCACGGCCACGATGCAATAGTTTGCAGTCATGACGTAAAATTTTTCGGCCACTATGCAATAGTTTGTGGTCACCCAATGTAAAAGTTCACGACCACGATGTAAAAGTTTGCTGTCACGATGCAATAGTATGCAACTATGATGTACATGTAAAAATTTGTGGCCACGTTGTAAAAATTTGTGGCCATGATGCAATAGTATGTGGCCACAATGTCAAAATTTGCGCCCACGGTGCAAAAGTTTTCTGCTGGAAAAGTTGGCGGCCAAAATGACAGTCAAGTAGGGTAACAGAATCGGAAAAATCACACAAGTGAACTTGAAACGGCACCCGCCTGAATGCCACAAGGCCACACCACCTTATTTTGTTGTGAAGCCGCAGCGTGACCCCAACTCCCAATAGTGTTATATTAACATTTCACAATTTGCGAAACCATCTAGCTAGCAAATTTTTTCAACCAAAGACGAATCGAAGTACGATATTATTAGATATTTATTTATATCTAATCAAACAAAGATGATTTATCGCTACACCAAACTACCACCTGTGACTCTGTGAGTACCTACGAAAAACCTATTCACGATCCATACGGAACAGAGCGGAATTAGAACAGCGTAAAAAAGAGTGATCAGACGGCTAAGGATAACAAAAACAAGACTCAAACACTACCCAAAAAATACAGCAAATTAAGCAAAAGAAACTGAAACATTTTTCGTGAGAGATGATCTCTGGAGCTTTTGCAAATAATCCAAACTCTTGAGTTCCTCTCTCTTCACCGCAAGTATCGAGTTCTTCATTCAAACGATTGCACAGGAATACAACCGTGATTGTGAAAAGAAGAAAAAAAGGGGGAATACATGTACAGCCCCATCAAGGCCCACGTTTCCTAGCAATGACCTTCTGATATATCATATGCGTGGGGTTGGTCTCCAAAATTAGTTGAGACTTGTCAAAAGTGACCCAAATACCTGAGTAAACAAAAAATTTGTGCTGATATTGGTGCTGTAAGAAATTTCACCAATCGTGTTAGGGCTCTGGCTAGCATAGTGTTATGTTCGCAGTAAAGCAATCTCGTGGCCCTTTTGTTTCATTCAGATCATTGTAGGCCTCATTCAGAAGAGGCTGAGATTTTGGGAATTGGGGATGGTGTTGCGCAGTTGTATGAGCAGCACTGTGCTGCGCATCTCCGAGTCTTCGGATCATGCATTCGACAGCTCGGATCCCAGCTTGGCAATAAACGACTCTCGATCGTTAGTTGCCAATATGAGATTTGAGCCATCAGATGCATGATCCAACAGTACAACACGACATTATGCCTGATCTTTCAATTTAATGTATATGGGGATTTAACAGGTACAGTATTATTTTGTTACTTTAAAAAACATGATTTTGGCTATAGTAGATTAACTTTTTTGGTGATTTTGGCTATTATGGAATTGGCAATGTAAGATGATTATAACGTGTATATTTTTACATAAATCTGTTACAAAAATTTAACTAAAGGGGGATGCAATGTCAACAACATGATTTTAAGCAGGTCGGATTAATGATAAACTATATAACACATTCAAGGTAACAAATATATTGACACAAATATAAAACGACACAAACACAATATGACATACCATGATGTCCACCCCTAATTTAGATTGCATCTAGTTGGCCCACTTAAATACATTCGGACTCGTCACCGTTCGCGTTTCATGAAATTCTTTGGGGGGGGGGGGCTGGGTGGGTGGGTGTTTGGGGTTACATCATAAAAAAAAAAAACAAGACTAGACTCTCTTAAAATTCAATTTAGTACAGCTCCATGAGGCATATAATATCGCCCACAAATTTAAGACATTGACGCTGGATCTGATTTTAGTGGCAAAATAATTGAGTCAGCTGGCCCAGATGATTTTTGTGGTAGGCCCACGAATTAATACATTGTACCCCCAAGCTGACCATCTCCAAGTGCGACCCCTTGTTGGGTCCTGCACACATCAAATAGGAGCATTAAGTGGAGGATTTGGATGGTCTTTATTTTAGGATATTTCCAATGGCATAATTCATAATTCAATTGTATAATTAAAAAAAAATATCGGTAAAAGTGACATTTTATTACTTGATAAGGGTACATTGAGCATTTAATAGAAAATTGGATGAAACATCTAATGAGCTAAGCCCAAACACCAACTGGATCAAGTCCAAACCCCAAAACAACAACTAATGGGCCCAAGCCCGATCCCGAAAAAACCTTAACAATCGAATCCTAGCGGCCACAACCCCAAACCCCAAAGTGGATAGAAGGGAATGAGACAATCCAAATCCTTGGCCTTGTTCAGTTACACGGAAAGGACGAGAGAATTAACTTTTCTGTAATTTGTTGTGTGTTCAGTTATCAGGAAAGTTGTAGAACCCACAGCTTCAATTTTTTCACTCGAAACACTTTCCTACAAGATAGGTCTAGCAAAAAGGAAAGAATTCTTGTTTTTCTATAAGATTTCTTCTCAACAGAAGATACATAAGAAAATAAATTTTATTTTCCTTCACTTCACCTAATTTTATTTTTCCAAAGAACCAATTTCTCACACAACATTTCCTAAAACTGAACGGAGCAGTGAAGAAATCTTAGAGTACGTACTACGTCAAAATGTGTTCTCTTCTTTTTTGTTTCTCAGTTGAAGATTTTCTGATCCAAAACTTTTGAAATTTTGCAGTCAACAAACGTGACACGACCGATTAATGATCTGCTTGTCCTACATTAGATTGTCATTTTACTTCTGGAAATATGACAAGTGTTTAGCCGAGACAAGTGGCGGGGATTTAAAAAGTTTTCTTCCTTTCACGTGCAGTTGCGTGAACATTTTTTTTTTTTGATAACCAGAGATGTTCGAAACAGCTTGTGCGCATCTCGACTAACTCTGGTACTCTGAAGTTAACCACCGGATAAATCCTCTAATGATTCCAAGATTTAAAACGATTGATTTTACTTACGTGAAAAATAAAACTCTATAATCGATCGCAACAACTTGAGGAATAAACTTTGTTCATTTTCCTTCCCGAATAAATGAATCGATCCGATCACGGATTGCTTGGACTGATCTTACTTTTTGCCGAACAATATTCGAAACGAACATATTCAAGACACACGAGTCTATTATTGAAGAGGCCCTTGTGGTCCTGTGGACCATCTTTTCGCTGTTTGTAAATTCTACTTTTTGTAAAGGAGAAGAAAGGAGAAAAGAAGGAATCCTTCGGTTTAGCATAAAATGGTGGAGAACTTTACGGTCGGCCTACCCCAAAGGTTGCCCAATAGTCAAAACTGGTTGCTTGTACATTTGCCTCTTCCGAATGTCTCAGGTTCGAAGCTTATCAGATATTATCAATTCTTTTGGGCCAGTCTAAACGATTTAATTGAGCTTCCCGCAAGTAGGTGGTGGAATTGGGCGTTTAGAATTAATCGAAGTGCATTTAAGCTGACTCGGACACCTAAGTTAGGTCCGCAGAATGTTATCTTGGACCACAAACAAAATGGCTTTCCCATAATCAATTAAATTGTCCAGGCGGCAATCATCAAACGCCAGAATAATTATTCATAATCCTGAATGGATACGTATCGTATCATGCAATTTTCAGGGTGACCCCCAGTGTAAGATTAGGTAGTAGTGAGCGCACCAATTTCAAAAGGAAAAGGAAAAGGTAATTGTGATACTGTAAGAGTACATATTTATGAATACATATTTCAATTTTGGCAACTTTTAAATTAATGTTTCAAACTGTTGAGACTGTTAAAATAGTTTAGTGATTGAGATGGTATCAGAATAACACTGGAAATAGGTCCACCACTTAAGAGTATTTCTAAGAAAATGTTTAAATCTCATCGCCGTTATAAAATTAGAAAACATAAATTACCTATTTCTCTAAGATGCAACAGCAGTCGTACTCAAGTAATTCTTAATCGGTGGGTGGGCATGCAAGCGGGAATGACCGAAGACAAATCTTTTTTTTTTGACAATATACGTATCATGTGGCTGCTCTAAAAAGAATAAAAAAATCGTAGTGGTGGCACCTTTATATATAGCAATCTACTGGATTAATTTTTTTTTTTAGCTTTTGCGATTGCCAATGTAATACTAATGAGTTGCGCCAATTTCTTAAAACTCGTGAGATGGGGATAAGTCCTTCACTGGTTATGACTTTGGTATATCTTTTGTTGGGCATTCGGTGTTACCTGGAAATCAATTAAAGCATCTGGAAATAATTTGTTTTTGTTGGATCAGTACTCTTGTAACAATCATTACACCAAACTACGTACTCTGCTCTACTTAATTAATTAGGGTTTATTATTAAACAATAATTAGTTAAACAATAATTAACCGAAGAATTGGGTAATGACGTACATTTGTGGTGGGGTTATGTCTATCTGTTTAATTAGAGTTTAATTAATTTTAAGGAAGCAAAAGCTAGCCTTCTGATTCAGCTGCTTCTTTTTTATGTAAGCATTCATTTCTGGATGAAAAAACAGAATGCTTACATGGGTACCAATTACGCAGTCCTAAAATGGGCAAACGAAAATACAGACGCATACGAAAAAATATTGTCACTAGAAAGCAGTGGCGGAGCCAGGATTTTTGTTTCGGAGGGGCAAGTTTCACAGACATATTTTTTATCGGAACATGTACCTAAAATCATACAGTAAGATTTTTGGGTTCCAATAAATTATATTTGTACATTGAAATGATTCTAGCCTAATACACCAATCATTTTGTATTTTTCCTCTAGGCTACTTCAACTGTTACATGTTTATTTTTTACTTATGAAAGAAATTAAGGAATGAGAATGAAAAATAATTGATTTTTTATCAAATCAAACTAAAATAATTAAGATTATAAGTAGTTATACACGAATAATTATCAATAATATTTAAAATCAGGTATATACAACATAAAATTTGAAAATTCGGAAGCTCGGGGAGCTGGGGCCGGGGCCCCTCCCGAGCCCTAACATAGCTCCACCCCTGCCAGAAAGTAAAGACCGTGACGGTCGCAGCTCAAGGTGGCACTACGCGAGCGGAAACATGCAATGCGCCACAAACTCAAGGTGGAGCTACCCAACACGAAGCATAGCACTTCGCCTAGCGGCCGCTAGGCGAAGTGCTATCTGGTAACGGCTACCGCTACCTGCGGCAAGATTTCGCTAAGGGCTTGCGAGCGCCAAGAGGTGCTATCCTAAGCTAGCAAGCGCCAAAGAGGCCCAAGGAGGCACTAGTCTCGAATCAAGTGCACATGTCTCAAGTTGATATTGCTCATTAAAGTTTTTCACACGGGCTACCTAATATATTTCACATATGTCGATTTATATTTCTAGTCGCCGTTAACCTGTAATTTTTTTACATGTGCAACAAACCGAATAACTCTCAATCAAATGAGTAAATCTTGTAACGACCCGCTCCATCTTTATACAATATTGTCTGCTTTAGACGCTCAAAATTCATAGACTTCCCAGTAGGTCACCCATCCCTGAACTATTCCAAGATGAGCACGCTTAATTGTGAAGTTCCTATGCGCTAACTTTGACCCGCCCTCACGGCTTTAATAAGTCTTATACAAATAGGAGTGATCCTCTCTTATAAACCATAACTTGCCTCCTCCCGTTCGGACGGAACCTGCTTCCTGCAGTACCGTCGACCACCGGAAAGAGGAGTGTCACAACAATCAACTAGATCTCCGGGATGAACCCATGAGGCGATTAGACCAGTAGTTATGAAAACGTGCGAAAAAAACGTGGGGAGGACAAATATAGCGGAGGAAAAATTGCAATTGGGAAAGTTGATGATTTCTTCCCAAGTGGATACGGCATTCGTTCACGTTGTCAACATTGACCGCTGCGTCCGTACGCAAGTAAGCTACCACAAGTGCCGGATTTCCTTCCGCAAGAAAAATCAAATCAAAATCAAAGGTCAAAAGGAAGCCAAATGATAAAGACAATCAAACGAAATTTTAAAAGCACCACTAGTAACCAAACCTACTAATAGGAGTCCTACTATTCAAAAAAATACTAACATCATCTAACACCCTTTTTCAACGCCCTTTTGACTTCTTGCGTTGCCAAAGTTGAACTCAAATATGACTGTTCTTTACTGTATTTTTAGGATGTTCTTCCTAAATAGGAGTATTTATATCTTTGTTTCGGTTATTCGGTATTAGTTTTTTCTTTCCTGAATTTTTATTAGATTCGCGTTTTAGTTTTTCGGAATGGTCATTTGTCTCAACAACAAGAGTCTTAAAAGTAAAAAGTTAAGATCAAAAGAAAAAAAAATTCACTAAAGATCAAAAAGTATGAAACAACTTTTGTCTTTAGTATCGTCTTATATCTTGAACTTTTTATAACTTCGATCAAAATTTTATATGTTTCTGAAATTTTTTTTTGGTCAAGATGAATGCATGATTAGTCCCCAAATATACGAGGAGAAGATAGACAAATTGATGGAAAAAGTAAATAGGAAAATAATATTGGCACTTTAAAAATTGATACATACACTCCAAAATACAAAGGAAAATGGCTTGCAAAAATTGATGCAGACATTCCAAAAAACAAAGGAAAATGACTTTGGAGTTCCACTGATTTTGGAGTGCTTGCATAAATTTTTGAAATACCAATATCATTTCCAAGTAAATATCATCGAAAAAATACTAGGTACAAAAAATTAGGAGGATTAGGCCCTTCTTCTAAACGTGATCCACCTATGTAAGAGCAGTATGAACAGTTATAGAACATAACTCTTCTGTTCAAAAAAAAAAACATAACTCTTGACAAAAATCTGTCTGAAGGCATATGATACAAATTGATTCACATATATCCAACAGTTCAGAACATAGTTGTAAATTAGTATATGTTTTGGCATGGTAAAGGTAAAAGTGTACCTGCTCCACCCAGAAATAAGACAGAAAGTCTATGCCCATCACTCAACTTTTACCTCTCTTCCACTGCTCTTAATCTTAGGGTCCAAAAGTATTTTGGAGGGTCCAGAATTTTTATAACTCTTCCAGAGAAGAGTTTAATCTCTTCCCTACAAGAGCTTTTTAAAATTTAGATTATTAATTGCCGAGACAGACGGTGAAATATTGAATGGTGGATGTAGCACCGCTGGAAATGATCAGTTCTACCATCCTAGTCATAATAACTACTATTCAAAGTGTGATTAAGATAGAGTGGGTCTGATACGTCAAGTGCACCATTAAAACCGGTGTTGCTAGTTTTTGTTTATTTTTAATAAAACCAATTCTATTCTAATTTAGGAGGTCAGTTCCTGTCCAGTATTTTTGTGGTCCAGTTCGGTCTAGTTTTGGGCCGTTGTGGGCCCATCCTTGGCACACAACAATGATCGGAATCGTTCATTTTGTAGAACTCGTCAAATATGTCATTCATGCCAAAAATTAGCTTGATCTAACATCAATAGGTATATGAACGAAATAGATTTGTAATGAAAAAAATGGGCAATTATTAATTTCAACTTAATTTTTGTCATTGCTTTTTTCTTGTACAAATCCATTTCGTTTATGTACCTATTGATATTCGATCAAGCTAATTTTTGGCATGGATGACATATTCGATGAGCTCTACAAAATGAACGATTCCGATCATTGTTGTGGATCCGGAATGGACCCACAACGGTCCAAAACTAGACCGGACTGGACCACAAAAATACTGGACAGGAACTAACCCCCTAATTTAGAGGATTGAGAATGGGGTGAGTGGGGTTCAGTTTCTCATCTAATGCATAGGAATAGAAGGTGCCGAGTCTGCCGACCACTGAATTATCACTCTACTTTCCTCAGTTTTGGTTTTTAAATTATTAGTGGTTATCCGTGTCTACGGCACTACGCACACAGATAGCGCTGTAGATATGGACATTTTTATAATATATATTTGTTTTTTTTTTTGTCAACGCTAAAAGCCGAGCAGTGGGTAAAAAGAACTAATGACATTTTTGTGATATATTTGTAAGAATGTGGGTGTTGAAGAGCACAAATCAGCTCTTGGATTAAATGAATCTCATCCCTTTTTTAAACTTGTGTTTTTAAATGAATCTCAGTCATTCTTTAAACTTGTGTTTGTGTGGTCTTCATACCATTGTATTTTATTAGGTAGATGCTCTATGGGTTTGGATGCAACGCTCTCACGAGTTAATCTTTTTTCTTGATGACTCAGGGTGTCCGGATCAGCTTGTACAGATATCAACTATTTTTTGAGAAACCAATCTCACCGCCTATTAGTGGGCCCCAATTATTCCCGGAACAAAGGCCCATAATAAGGTAATAATGTAATGACTTGTCAAAGTACATAGTAATTTTTATTCTGCTGCAACTGTATGAAAATAAGAGAAAAATAAATAAATGAGAAATAAAAGGAACAAATTTTATGGAAGCTCAATGGAAATTTCCACGACGACATTTAAACGTCAAACTATAATTAAATATGATCATGACCCAATTGACTTTATATATGTATGATTATGTAGTTTCTATGACATTTCAAAATTGATATGGAGGGAGGGATCACAGATTTTAAAATCTAGGGTAGCAAGCACCCCTAATTTCGAAGGGCCGAAACCTTATGGTATGTGAGCGAAGGAAAGATACACAGTGGAGCATATGTAAAAAAACGAATTGAAGTAGTAATTAATTATGCATTTTATTGCAGATTTCCTGAAAAAAAACATGCAAATGAACTGTGGGATTGGCCCTCAGAATTAGTTGAAGTGTGCGTAAGTCGGATCGAACGTTTGAATTATAAAAAATAATCAAGAAAAGTTGATCCCTCCCTCCCCTTTGGAGAGAGTACGAGCGAGGAAAGCTATACAATTGTGCATGGACTTAAATAAGGGAGGTCATGAGGTGAGCAAATAGTTAAGCTAGTATTTTTTTTCCCTTTTTCCTTGACAAAGAGTAAGTCTTTCTTGATACTTAAAATTTTCAATTTTTTTAATATAATTCGGTATCTAGCCCAATGAAACGGCTTATGTAAGATATTATCGTCTTGTATTGAGATCTGCAAAAGTCGGTTTAGAACTCCATATAAACTAGTCTAACATATAAATTGATAGCACATGAATGTCCCGAACACCCAACCAAAGACTCCTTCAAGATTTGAATAAGATACCACCGTCAAGTCTGTACCACGCCGCCGGTCCGCCCCCACTTCAAAATTTTCCTTCTTTACCAATCAAGACAAGTAACAATAAATGTCACTCACGTCCGTGAGATGCGTGACATATTAGGAAATAAAATCTTCCAATACTTGTGTAGCCATCTGTATTACGTAATTTGAAAGCATAATGAATTCGAAAATCGTCAAGAGTATATTAATGGATGGTTTTGGCAAAATGAGCCACTTGACTTATTTTTTTGCCTTTACACAATTTTTTTTCGCATTTCTTAGTTTTGCGTCAATTTTTTTTGTGAATTACTGATTTGTCTTGATGATAGAAATCAGAAAAATAAAAAATTAAGGTCCAAACTTAAAATTATTTATATAAAGACAAAAATTAATCCAAAAGCCAAAATATTTATAAAAAAAGAAATTTGGATCACGTTTTTTTCTTTTTAGATTTCTCTCGTCGACACAAACCAATAATCCATAAAAATTTGATGCGAAACTAACAAATGTGGAAAAAATTTGAATAAAGACAAAAAACAAAAGAAAAAAAGCCAAGTAGTTTATTTAGCCAAAACACCTCTAAATAGTTAGATATATATCCTTCCGCTTTTCTCTTACTTTTCAAATGTTCTTAAATTGAGATCAATGATCAGATATTAGGTTCATCCAAAGGTCTCTATCCACCACCAAAACCAAAAGTCACAACCATTGGCAGAGGCGGCTCCACTTTGCAGCTTGGGTATTCACTTGAACACCCTAGAAATTTTCTTGGATGCATTGGCTAGCATGTATTTTTATTCTACCCCTATTTTAAACACCCAACCAAACAAAGTTTGAATACTCATCAACTTGAGGGAGCCAAAAATCAACTCAGATTTGAACACTTTCTTCAGCTTTAATAGGGCTCTATGCAAGTGTGCGGTGAAATTGAGCCACATGATTAATCGAGGTGCGCATAAGTTGGCCCAGATACTTGAGTTATAAAAAACAAAATCACATTTGAATGCCTAGCAACCCATGTTTATACTAACATTTTAGTCTTGTTAAATAGAGTTAGCTGATTAACATGTTTTTTGAACACCCTACCAAATATTTCTGGAGCCGCCACTGACCATTGGTTTTGTTACAATGATGAAAATTTACGTACTTTGAATTTCTTGCTCAACACAAAAAAAAAGAAAAAAAATATATAGTAAAGAGTATTAACAGTATTAACATGACAGTAAGATGAAAACTTACGATAAAAAAATATAAGAGGGAAGTTTGAAGGGTACGAGGAATTTCATGGTAAAAACATTACTCATATTCGGCCAGTAGAATATGGAGAATAAATATATATTTTTACAGATTTCCTTTTCTTTTAGTGGTCCATTTCAATAAATTATTGGAAACCGAATTCCCTTTTTAAATGGACTTTGAATTACATTAACACAGTTATTCTCAATAAAAAAAATTATTAGTAAAATTGTAAAAATCAATTGAAATAGTATTCAGTTTCCAAATTTGTCTTGATGAGGAGGAATAATTTTTTTAAAAATATCAACTAACTTAAAATTTAAGAATAGGACAAATTATATTATATTGTACATTCAGTGAGGATATCTCTTTAAATTCTTCTCATCAAGATGCAGTGACAAAGTAAAATACGGAGTATAAGATAATATTTTGCGAAATAAAAGTGAGACTATAAAATTTTTGTCTGTTTTGTCATTTGTGTTTTTTCATTTGTACTAACTTTTTAATCAAATTATTTATTTATTTTTTTACTTTCTCGATACATATAGAGTACTTGTACTTGAAAATTCAAAAAATTTGTTAAAAGATTAAAAAATTAACTAAAGACCAAGGATACGCAAACCCATAAAATATTTTTATCTAAAAAATATATCTCAAAACCCACAGCCAAATAAGGGCAATATTAGATAAATAAATACAGTAAATAAATAAAAATCCGAAGGACAGGGACGCGCCTACCCGCAAGATCCTCATCTACGCCGCCAACCTCCGTCCGATTTCTCAGTGCCAGAGAGAATTTAAAATATGGGGAAATTACAAATCAGTGGACAAAGGGGTAAATAATGCCCAAGTGATGGAGAGGTTTTTTCAAAATTGCATAAATATGGAAAGGAGGAAAAAAAAATCTCCATGCATGAAACGGAGGGAAAAATATTCCCCATACATGGAATCGGTTCTGGACTTCCTAAGTTGCTCCTTCTGTGAATTTATGTTACCCCTTCTATGAATCTACGTTGCTCTTTCTATGAACCTAAGTTGCCCATTCAATGAATTTCTTGGGTATTCAATTTTTTGAGTATTTCTTTAATTTCCTTACCATTTCTATTATTTTTTGGGAAATTTGGGATCTGGGTTACTTGTAAATTTGCATGAAACGGACCAACTGAAATTCTCAATGCATGAAATGGAGAAAAAAAAATTTCAAAACATGAAGTCGATTTGTACTCAAATCTTAATTTAAACCTAAGTTACTCCTTATATGAATTTAAGGTCCTTCTTCTATGGATTTAAGTTGCTCCTTCTATGAATCTAAGTTGCCCCTTCTACGAACTTCATGAGTATTCAATTTTTTGAGCATTTTTTTCAATCTACTTACCATTTATACACCCTCTGTCCCAATTTACTTGTCATAGTTCTATTCCAACCGGAAAAAAGAATTAGTTATATCTTTAAATTGGTAATGAATTTTATATCCAATATGGATCTTGTTTGATAAATCTCGATTTGTTCTATAATACAATGTTTTCAAAATCACTTAAAATATTATAAATTACAAGATATAATCAATTGAAAAGTGGCACGAACTCCAAAAAGTGACATGTAAATTGAGACGAAGGTAGTACTATTTTTTGAGAAATTTGAGATCTGGTTTGCTTGCAGATTTGAGTTTTTAAAATACTTTGATACATACATCTTATTTTCTCTATTATTTTTCTTTCTAAAAAATTACCCAAAATACACTAATATTAAAGTGTTTTAAAAACTCAAATTTGCAAGTAACTCAGATCTTAAATTTCTCAGAAAATAATATAAATGGTAAGTAGATTGAAAAAATGCTTAAAAAATTGAATACTCATGAAGTTCGTAGAAGGGGCAACTTCGATTCATAGAAGGGGTAACTTAAATCCATAGAAGAAGGAACTTAAATTCATATAAGGAGTAACTTAGGTTTAAATTCAGATTTGACTATACAAATCGACTTCATGTTTTGAATTTTTTTTTCCCCTCCATTTCATGCATGGAGAATTTCAATTGGTCCGTTTCATGCAAATCTACAAGTAACCCAGATCCCAAATTTCCCAAAAAATAATAGAAATGGTAAGGAAATTAAAGAAATACTCAAAAAATTGAATACCCAAGAAATTCATTGAATGGGCAACTTAGGTTCATAGAAAGAGCAACGTAGATTCATAGAAGGGGTAACATAAATTCACAGAAGGAGCAACTTAGGAAGTCCAGAACCGATTCCATGTATGGGGAATATTTTTCCCTCCGTTTCATGCATGGGGATTTTTTTTTCCTCCTTTCCATATTTATGCAATTTTGAAAAAACCTCTCCATCACTTGGGCATTATTTACCCCTTTGTCCACTTATGTGCAATTTCCCCTTAAAATATTCCCTACGGATAAACAAGAATAAATAAATAATAAACAAAAGGTAAATTTTTCGCAATAAATAAAAGGACCCTGACTGTACCCGCCAAGTACGTGGGATCTTTTTTGGGCTGCGAATCCGCAGCGAGCCGCACACTCAATACCCTAAAAAACAGTTAAGAGAGAGAGAGTGTGTGTGTGTGTGCGTGTGTGTTTTTTTAGAGAGAGAGAGAGAGGGAGAGGCCACATCCCTCTCCACTTCACCTCCCAGTTCCCCCATTTTCTGGACTCTCTGCTCTTCTTCATCTACTCCCCTCGAAACGTTGAATTTCAGCCTTCTACTCGGTTAGCCTTTCAAATTGTTTTTTCCATTTATGTTTCTGTATGTGCTTAGATTTTGTTATATTTTACAAGCATATATACTGAACTACTTGTTTTATATCAGACATATATCTGTGTTTGTTGTATCTGTAGTTAATTGGAGATTTTTATGTAGTGGTTGAAGATGAAAGAGACTGAAATGGGGAGTAAAGACGAGATACTGGAGGCTCTGAAGAAGGAAGCTGTGGATTTGGTACTGATGAATCTCTCTCTGTGACTAATCAATCTCTGTTGTTTTTCATTTTAGCTAGGGTTTTTTGTTTTTTTGGTTTTTTTCTGCTGGTGTTGTTGGTTTTGAGTATTTTGGGACGAATGGATTTTTGATTTTGCAGGAGAACATACCGATTGAGGAGGTTTTTCAGAACCTGAGGTGTACCAAGGAAGGACTCTCGAGTGAGGCTGCTGAACAGAGGCTTGTTATTTTTGGGCACAACAAGCTTGAGGAGAAGAAGGTGTTGATCTTTCTCGTTCTATGTTTATTGTTGTTGTTGTTGTTCTTAATAACTCAGGTGTCCGGGCCCTTATGCCCACCTCAGCTAATCATGTGGACCAATCCCACCATCTAGGGGCTTGATTAAACCAGGGAAAAACTCCGTAAGGACTGGCCCCATAGGAGTTTATAAGGTTTCAAATCAGAGACCTTAGGAGGGAGCGCCAGGTCGACCCCTTGGGGTTGTTTATTGTTGTTGTTAGTGGTGCTTTTTGTGTTGATGTTGTTGGTGTTAATGTTATTTGTCTCTCTTGAGATGAGATTTATCTTGGTTTTGTCGGAGTTTGACACGTTTTTCTTTTCTTTTTGTAATTTTTTAATCTGCAGGAGAGTAAGTTTTTGAAGTTTCTAGGGTTTATGTGGAACCCCTTATCATGGGTCATGGAAGCTGCAGCTATTATGGCCATAGCACTGGCTAATGGAGGGGTAAGTGCTGGTTCTTTTCGCCCTGTTGTTTGGTTGCTGAGAAAATTTGAGAAAATGTTATATCCATATGGTATTTGTTTAAGA
This sequence comes from Rhododendron kiyosumense, assembly GCA_019656275.1. Lineage (NCBI taxonomy): Eukaryota > Viridiplantae > Streptophyta > Magnoliopsida > Ericales > Ericaceae > Rhododendron > Rhododendron kiyosumense. The sequence goes on along the minus strand of BPLS01000483.1, from coordinate 21,555 downwards.
ACTAGCCATGTGGAGTTAGGATGAGATGAATGCAGGTTCTTTCTTGCCCAACCTATCTATAATCAGTTTACTTTAGAGTTTCTTGCTGACACATGCTACTATTTGTAACTGGATTTTAGAACTTTGGTATTCATTGTTTATTTATTGAGTGTGACTGCAAATGCCTCATAGACAAGGCATTTATTTATTTATTTCTTATTACCATCATATTGGAGAATTTTACTTATGAACTGAATGTTACCCCTATGCAGGGAAAACCACCTGATTGGCAAGATTTTGTTGGGATCATTACCCTCCTTGTTATCAATTCTACTATAAGTTTCATCGAGGAAAATAACGCTGGTAATGCTGCTGCAGCTCTCATGGCCCGCCTCGCACCAAAAGCAAAGGTATTTGGATAATTTTGGTGGTTGTTGTAGGTTGGTTTTAGTTTCCGATCTGATTATAAGATATTTAAAAATCAATTTACTTTTAACAGCTTTTTAAAGGCTGGATTGATAGCAGCTATCCTAATTTCATAGTTATCAAAAATGTCCTTTACTACCGATATACTAATCTAAAGCGGAAAAATCATAGGTTCTTCGAGATGGGAGATGGAGTGAGGAAGACGCATCAGTTCTTGTTCCAGGCGACATAATTAGTGTTAAACTTGGTGACATAATTCCTGCTGATGCTCGTCTCCTTGAAGGTGACCCGTTGAAAATAGACCAGGTAATTTTGGAGCTACCATTATTGTTTTGACTGAAATAGGTTGCTTTCGTTTTCCAAAATTCAAGCTATCTTACTGCAATACCTCTGTTTGGGCCTTGCAGTCTGCACTGACAGGTGAGTCCCTTCCTGTGACAAAAAGCCCTGGGGATGGCGTTTATTCGGGCTCCACTTGCAAACAGGGAGAGATTGAAGCAGTGGTCATTGCAACTGGTGTCCATACCTTCTTTGGCAAGGCTGCTCACCTTGTGGACAGCACAAATCAAGTTGGTCACTTTCAGAAGGTAGGGAGATTCAAGTATAAATATATTTTGCAAAGGTTATGAACTATTCCCACCAGGAAAGAAAGAGAATAAGTTAAGTGCCACAGGGATGACAAGTAGAAATTGTCCAAGTTGTTCGTTAAGTACATTTACTTCATTCTTTGCGTTCAATTTTAGGGCCGCCAGTGTTGGTTGTTCATTTTTCATTTTTACATTCCTCGTCCTTTCGGAGTTTTGTAGTTTGGTACTGATTTTTGTATTCTCCAATTCTCTTTCTTGCTTGGTAGGTCTTGACTGCCATTGGGAATTTCTGTATATGTTCTATTGCTGTGGGGATGGTAATAGAGATCATTGTAATGTATCCAATTCAACATCGGGACTATCGTCCAGGAATTGACAATTTGCTGGTACTTCTTATTGGAGGAATCCCCATTGCAATGCCTACGGTTTTATCTGTCACAATGGCAATTGGCTCCCACCGTTTATCTCAGCAGGTTGGTTGAGTGGTAGTCTAATGAACTAACTTGATTGTGGTCAAGTGTGTTAGTATGTAAGGCCATCATTTTTCCCATTGTAGGGGGCCATAACGAAAAGAATGACAGCAATTGAAGAAATGGCAGGCATGGATGTGCTTTGCAGCGATAAGACTGGAACTCTGACATTGAACAAGCTGACAGTTGACAAAAGTCTTATTGAGGTTCTTCTTTTTGTTTTTTTAGGAGGGTTTGTTTGCTCCAGTTTGAATTTCTAGATTGTGCAGTGTAGTGGTTGTTCCAACCCTTTCGTGGATGTATTCTCATAGGTCTTTGCTAGAGGAGTAGATGCAGATACTGTAGTTTTAATGGCTGCAAGAGCCTCCAGAGTGGAAAATCAAGATGCGATAGACACTGCTATTGTAGGAACATTGGCCGATCCGAAAGAGGTATGTCGATTATTATATGAACTTTATAGTACATAGTGCTCCAGTAGCTGAAAACAATGCATGTAAATTATCCAATGGATTCTTCCATTGGATAATTTGGTGACCATTTCTTCACTTAATGTTTAATTTTTGTATTTTCTTCGCATGACTTGTACTGAACATAAGGCAAGGGCTGGCATTCAAGAGGTTCACTTCCTCCCGTTTAACCCCACTGATAAGCGAACAGCTCTGACGTACATTGATCGTGAAGGCAAAATGCATCGAGTTAGCAAAGGTGCACCAGAACAGGTACCGTAAAATCTTTCTTTTATACCTTGTGGCTTGTGTGGGGTATCACTTATTGTTTTGTCTAATGTCTGCTGTGATATGATTATTAGATACTCAATCTTGCACACAATAAGTCAGAAATAGAGCGGAGAGTTCATGCTGTGATTGACAAGTTTGCAGAGCGAGGGTTGCGATCTCTTGCAGTAGCTTACCAGGTACTATGTTATTGTCATTAGTTGCTGTTCATTCTCTATCCTCCTCTACTCAGCATAGTTGATGGGCTGTTCTTAACTATTTCAATAGGAAGTTCCTGAAGGGAAGAAGGAGAGTCCAGGAGGTCCATGGCAATTCACTGGCCTCATGCCTCTCTTTGACCCACCTCGACATGACAGTGCAGAGACAATTACAAGGGCTTTGAATCTGGGGGTTAGTGTTAAAATGATCACTGGTGAGTATATCGTCAATAAAACACCATTTCTTATGAAATGTGATAGCTTTATAGCTGACTTAATAATCTTGGTAAAATTGATAAACATATGGCCTGTAAGTTAGTAGGCTGCCCTGGAGAAGTTCTAATTCTTGAGAAGATATGTGGGGGTTGTGGTTTTCAATATATACAGTAACTTGGTGGTGTTGGTGCTAGTAATGTTTTTACTCAAAAAATTCTTCACTTCCTCGTTCTCCCTATTAATCAGAAGTTGGCTGTTTCCATTGTTCGTTTTGCATTCAATCTGCTTGAACCATTTAAACATGTAACAGGTGATCAACTGGCAATAGGAAAGGAAACAGGAAGACGTTTGGGAATGGGAACCAATATGTATCCTTCATCTGCCTTGCTAGGGCAGCATAAGGATGAGTCAATCATAGCCTTGCCCGTTGATGAACTGATCGAAAAAGCTGATGGTTTTGCTGGTGTTTTCCCTGGTAATGACTAATTTCTTCTTACATTGTTCTTTTTGTGAGACATATATTTTTTCCTTCTTTTTGGTGAACTGTACCCAAGCATTGAGCTTAGGTTGATGGCTTGTAGTCCTCTTAAGGAGGGATCTACACCACTTGGCCTGAATAACAATCTTCCTTTGGTGAAAATACTGAACTCTTTAGTCCTTCATTGAGAACTTCTGTGGTGGTTGTTTGGTTGGCCTTATTTTATCCGCTGTGCAGAGCACAAATACGAGATTGTAAAACGTCTGCAAGCTAGAAAACACATCTGTGGAATGACTGGCGATGGAGTTAATGATGCTCCGGCACTTAAGAAGGCTGACATAGGCATAGCTGTTGCTGATGCAACTGATGCCGCTCGTAGTGCTTCTGACATAGTCCTGACAGAACCTGGCCTTAGCGTTATCATCAGTGCTGTCCTAACAAGTCGGGCTATCTTTCAGAGGATGAAAAATTATACGGTAAGTTTGGGTTGTATTCATGGAGTAGTTTGGCAGTTGTTTGCCCTAAAAATATTTCCTTAAAAAACAATAAACATTTTCTTCTATTTTTTCTTTGGTTACAGAAAAGTAGTAAAATTTTTTTTTTTTTGAATAAAAATGGTTTGTGTAATATCATGGAAAACCAACTTACCAAGCAAAAAGCAGCACAATTTTGCACATGGTTTTTCAAATCATGGGCTCACAAAACTTTTTGGTATGTGTGCTTTGAGGGCTTGGGAGGGTTTGATAATGGTACCTTGCTGTAATTGTAATAACTTTCAAAAGTAACAACTATATTTCATGGTAAAATGTTTTACATCGAAACCAATGGAAGCCTAGATGGAGGACGTGTTATACTTGTGAATCAGGCTGTGTCATCCACTGTACAATGCACCCACACAAACAATGTTCTGTGGGCCATGAGAAGCATCATGACCTTTTATGACTTCTGTTATGCTACTTACACAACCAGTTTGATTTATACATTGGGTGTTCAATGTGCAGATATATGCTGTTTCCATTACAATCCGTATAGTGGTAAGTGTGTGGAATTGGGACGACCACTGAAAAATATCTTTTCATAGTGTTATTTTCACCTTTACTATTGTAGCTATGAATTATTTGATAGGATTCTCTGTCCTGGATCACTGGTTTCCTCTTACACACTTCCTTTTAATCTCTGTTTTGACAGCTTGGTTTTATGTTGCTCGCACTCATATGGCAGTTTGATTTTCCACCCTTCATGGTGCTGATTATTGCCATCCTCAATGATGGTTTGTACTCTGTCATATTTTGAACATGAAATCCCTTGCTTCTTCAGTTACCACGTACATAAAACATATACACGTAGATACATGCATATTTTCCCACACATAAAGCACACGTTGCTAACTGCATAGTTCTTATCAATTTCTCCTCATTGAGTACCATGCTGCTGCTTGTATGCTTGAGGTTCTAAATGCCTTCTCCCTATTGGGCACTTCAGGTACCATTATGACAATATCCAAGGATAGGGTGAAACCATCTCCACAGCCAGACAGCTGGAAGCTGGCAGAGATTTTTACTACTGGAGTCGTTCTTGGAGGTTACTTGGCCATGATGACGGTCATTTTCTTCTGGGCTGCATACAAGACTGACTTTTTTCCTGTAAGTAAATGTAAATTAGCAATGGTCCTGGAACAGTTAATTGCCTAAGATACAACTGATAGATAAATGCCAAAAGAATATCCCCTTTTTTCTTTCTTCTAATTCGTTACCAGCTCATTTACAGTTCTTTTTAAATAGCACCATCATACAAGTGGCTTTTGGCATCCTTCATTCTCGGACCATCTGCATTGTTGATGCACTGCACATTCTGATACAAGTCTTAACGGAGCTGTACATAATTCTGCATCCCTTCTGATCTTAATAAAGATCCTCCATATGTGATCTCTATCACACTCACATAGATTGGATTTATTTTAGCGCTTAATGCTCCATGTAGTTTAAGTGTAGTGTGATCTTCTGAAACTATGACAATGAGTTCAAATTAGATGCCTGCAGTACTCCTAGATAACTTCTTGTCTTAATTTGTAGACCAAGTAGAATTGTTTTTGCTTTCCATGATCCGTCAGTGTCCTACTGTCCTGCTTGTAGGCATGGCATATCTTAAGCTACAAACCTCGTTCTTAATACATTTTACTCTCCTTTTTGTGTGATTTCCAGCGTACATTTGGGGTTTCACATCTCAATGGAAAGCCTGAAAATGACTTCAGGAAACTTGCTTCGGCAGTATACCTTCAAGTGAGTATCATCAGCCAGGCCCTAATCTTCGTGACACGCTCTAGGAGTTGGTCTTTTATTGAACGTCCTGGCCTTTTGCTTTTGGTGGCTTTCATTATTGCTCAGTTGGTAAGTGAACTCCTGATTTTCTTATCTATTCTCTTTTTGTTTGTTTATTTTAGAAATTTTTTTGCCAACCTCCATTCAAGTGCCTCATAAATTCCTGATTACTAGCTTGAAGAAGTGCCTTTGAGAATGTACTCTTTTTTCGAACAGATTGCTACATTGATAGCTGTTTATGCAAACTGGAGTTTTTCTGCTATTGAAGGGATTGGATGGGGCTGGGCTGGGGTGATTTGGCTTTTTAACATCGTAACCTACTTCCCTCTTGATGTTATAAAGTTCGCTATCCGATACGCCTTGAGTGGAAAAGCATGGGATCTGGTTATTGAGCAAAGGGTATGGAAGATATTTATTCTATGGGAACTATTAGGATGTTTCAGTGAATACAAATAATATAATTCGTAATTCGAGTATCATGCGATTAAAACCAATGATTTTGCAGATTGCTTTCACGAGGAAAAAGGATTTTGGGAAAGAAGAACAGAAGCTCAAATGGGCACATGCACAGAGGACCCTCCATGGACTGCAACCTCCTGAGACTAAGAAGACGTTTGGCGATCGCAGTAATTTCACAGAACTTAATCAGATGGCTGAAGAGGCAAAGAGACGAGCTGAGATTGCCAGGTATATAAAAGACACACCACACTCAATAATCTTGTTCGAATCTGCAAATTCTCCAAGTAGAGATGTTTTCCTGCATTTTTACTAGACTGCGGCGCTCTACCTGCCTGATTCTGCAGCAGGAACCATTTCTCGTCTTGTAATAAGATTTAATTTGCCGAATTCTTTGTGCAAGAAACAAATGTAGTGTAACGATTATGTACAGCAACTGAATTCTCTCTCTCTCTCTTCAGGTTGAGAGAACTGCTGACACTGAAAGGCCATGTTGAATCAGTTGTGAAGTTGAAGGGTCTTGACATCGACACAATCCAGCAAGCATACACCGTCTGAGGGAGATCCTACTTTTTACATTTAGATTTTGGTAGTTATACTCTTGTGCTGCTGCCTGATGTCAGGATTGTTAATTGGGTATCCAATCGACGTGCATCCTTTTTTTTTTTTTTTACATTCAACTGAGAAGCTATTTAGCTTTGCCTGTATTTGCACTATGTCTTAATATCACCACATTCAGTTCCTCCTCCTCCGTTTATCTTTTCAGTTTTCAATTATTGTCGTCGTTCGTATGCTCTATTCTGGTAATACACACTCAAAATTCTGTGGTGGCAATCAGAAATATAGATTTTTTGTTTCTTTCTTTTGAATCCTGGGATTCTTCACCAAGCTCATCCCGTTGTTTGGGAAACCATTCTGTCTCACTGATTTTGTGTTTTGCAAGTGCCTGCTTGGATGTGTTCTTTAGACATTCTGCAAGGGATAGGTTAAATGAATCCTATTTTTCATTGACCCCCAAAAGAGTCTACTTTCTGTAATAGTTACCCTTTTAATAGAATTGATTTGAACCATTACCATGTGGGCATGTATTTTTAGTTGTGACAAAAACCAAAAAAATTCTACACCTCATGTGGCATACTGAATTTGGTGACACGTGACAAAAGAAAAACCATAATTGAACTTGACATAGAGTTTACACAATCAATCAATCATCAATCGTTCTTAAGCCAAAACCAAAATATACACATTTCAGAAAAACATTAAGCAACATACAGTAATCTCTTTTTCAGTCCTCAACAAAGACCAAAACACCTATTATGATATAAAATAATAAAAAAAAGGGGGTCCTAATTTATATATATAGTGGACTGGTTTCAAACTTTTCCGCAGAGTTTCTGAAAAGGTTTTTTTATATAAAAAACAATTTGCCCAACGTTCGCACATGGGGATGTAGCTCAGATGGTAGAGCGCTCGCTTAGCATGCGAGAGGTACGGGGATCGATACCCCGCATCTCCATCCTGCTTTTATAGGAAGAGTACCTTTTTCTTTTCCCTACAGAAATTCCCTCTGTTTCCACCACTTCCACGGAAATGTTCGATTCTTTTTCTTTTCCCTTTCTCTTTTGCTTTTTCTTTTGCCTAAATTATTATACTATACCAAAGAAACCAGTGGAAAACACGAGGAAATTGAAGAATCAATACGTAAATATTGTATCAGTCTTTCCTGACTTGCTAAAAGAAACTTCACCTTTGTTCCATCTCTGCGGATTCTCAAAACCTTTCTTCTTCTTAGTGCATGGTTTTCAATAATTTTTTCCCCACTTATTCCGTTCCGCTAAGATAAATAACTACTTATTTTTTTAATTAAATGTGATTTATTGTAAAAGAATGATTTGTCTTGTAAAACGGAAAATAAGTATTTAAAAATAGTAAGAACCTTAGCGGAACGGGGACTACTCACATATTTCTATCTATCCATCTCCACTTATTACTTAAAAAACCATGCTTACCAAACCACCCCGGTCACGTTAGGTCAGCAACATACTGCATACATAGGCTTAAGGGCATACGTCAGCATGTGGTAAGTTTAAAAAAAAAAACAGTTAGCATGCGGCATCATCGACTCTAAATTTTATCCAATTTTGGAGGGCCTTAGAAGTTTTTATGCTCTTATACTTCGGATATACAAAAATGATGAAATTAGTATGCGAGTTTAATTACTAATTATGTATAACAGGAGTATCAATTAAAAATTCGCTTCGAGCCTCCGAAAACTAAATATCGTCCCTAATCTTTGATGGATTTTACAAGTTCAATAGGAGGTGTGTTCTTAGTGTCATATATTTCACTTTAATTGGAACAATTTGTGGATAAACTATGCTATGGATGGACATTGGACGGTCACCACTTGCTCCATCTCTTTTTCTGGTCATTTTATTTCATCGTTTAGCTTTTCATGTTGCTTTGTCATCCTGAGAATTCCAACGGTTTCTGCCCATGCACGTGATCCCGATAATGTGAAAGAAGGGGTTCTTTGGACTAAGTTTCAATATTTTCAGATTAATATTTTTTTATCTTGTACAGATGAACCTAAAAATAGGAAATTACGACAAAATTTTTTTTGCTAAAGACGATAAAAATTTGAAATTCGTCTTATCTAAACTGCTTCATCTGAAGAAAAAAAATTAATGAAAACCTCAACAAAAGATCATTAAAAGTCACTAATACCGGCTCTCTTTCGAGAGAAATTAGTTTCTGCCAAACTCACTCTAAGTATTAGGAAAACATATTTTGTTTAAATATCTTCAATTCCATTAAATCCGTCATTACAGCAGTTATATGAGCTACAACTAAGGCCCCGTTTCAGTTTTTTTAAAAATAAACTTTTCATATGTCAACTATAGCACTTTTCAAACTCATATAGTCCACCCCTAAGTTTCATAACCTACTAAGTCTATTAATAATTTTAATGACAAAAATACTCTACCTAAGAAACAAGGGCCTTATTTGACTAATACGAAAATATATATTTTCCATTTTTTTTCGTTTTTGTTGCAATTAAGCCGCCATCGCCATCGCTGCCACCACCGTTGCCACCACCGCCACCACCACCGTCGCCGCTGCCATCACGCCACATATAACATTATATGTGTAACAAAAAACGTATTTTTTCATTTTTCACGATTTTTTTTATTGAACCCGCTATACTTAACATTTAACGTTATGTATGTGACAAATTTCCCTTTTTGTTTTTTCCTATTTTTCTTGTATTGATTTTTTAACGTTATATGAGTGATAAAAATTTCCTAACATACAAAATTATAGTTGCAAAAATTTTCTAACATGCAACATTTCTTTTTGGTTTTTCTTGTTATTAGTGTTTAACTTTATATGCTAGTCCATACAAAACATATAACATTATATGTGAGTTTTTGAATATTTAAATATCGCAAAAAAAAAAAAAAAAATATATATATATATATATATATATATAACATTATATTTGAGCTTCTGCAACTCTGAATCTCACAAAATATATAACATTATATCTGAGTTTCTGTAGATCTAAGTTTTACAAAACATGATATATAAAATTATATGTTCTCAAAATAACATCATATCTTTCCAACAATATTATATATCTCAAAAAATAATATTATATGTTCACATATCATGCCACCATTATTCTTATTTTCAGTCACGCCTTGAATCTCAAGTTGAATGTTGATAAGGCCACAGGGGTTGAGCTTCATTTTTTCACCATTTCTTCATCAAAACCTTCATCGAATCCTTTAAAATTTTTGATTTTCTACCTCCGAATAACATTCCCATAAACTCTATATCTACATATATACATATTCAAAACAACATAAACAACATTAATATATCTCAAAAACGAGATATAATATTATATGTCTAACCCTAAATAAAACACATATTACACATGACAAAAGTTTACATATAACGTTATATGTACCGTTATCCATCACTTATTGAATTAGTCCGTGCAGCGGCCTCTTCGACTTACTTCTAATAATATATGAATATATCCACATGTGCTTTTGAGAGGCCGCAGAGCGGACCTATTCAATAAGAGAACATATAACGTTATTAGTTCCTCTTTTTTTTGAGTTTTACAGGACAAAATCTCATATACAACGTTATATGTTCTATATGCAAATTGAAATATTTTTTTATGTCTATACAAGTTCATATATATGTACATATGGTCACAAATATTCTCATATAACCATATATAATCATATATGGATATATCTATATATGTTTTTGAGAGGCCGCTACGCGGACCAATTCAATAAGAAAATATATAACGTTATTAGTTCATTTGTTTTGGAGTTTTATAGGACAATTAGGTACCAAGGGCAAATTGTCACATATAACATATATGTCTTAGTAGAGAAAATCATTTATAACCAAATCACATCGCTAACCGAACTTCAAATCACATATTTTCATGTATAAGTCGGAGAGGCTGCTACGTGGACCAAGTCAATAAGTGATTGACAACGGAGTATATACCGTTATATATGACAGAAGCTCATATATAATGTTACACGATACAAAAGGTCATATATAACGTTATATGTTCTCTTAAAGAATGATCAGGAAAGAAGAATACCCAAAAATGGAATTTACTGATTATGAGACACCGAAAAGATTAAGGTTGTTCTAAAAAAGAATCAATCTCCACCGTCCGTTGAATCTCTAGAAACCTCCCCAAGAGTTCAGAGGTCCACTTCTACCTTCTTCCAACTGCAAAGAAAGCTGCTATACACACAGGTTTCTGTGCACAGATTTCGTTGTGGGGCCTATCACGGGTCCCACACAAACCATCCGAGCCGTTCATTAAATGTAAAACATTTTTTCAAAGGTTCCCGTAAAAAATAAGCTCAATCCGATACCTATAGGTGCTTCATCCAACTGTCTAACTTTTCATTCAGATTTCCGGATAATGAAAAGTTATATGGTTGGATCGAGCATCTATAGGTATTGGATTGAGTTAATTTTTTACGGAGACCCTTGAAAAAATGTTTTACATTTAATGAACGGCTCGGATAATTTATGTGGAACCCGTGGTGGGCTCCACAACAAAATCTGTGCACAGATTGTGCACAGATCTGCTGTGTGGGGTAGACTTTCTGAACTGGAAAATAATGAGAAGCCCATTATAAAAATAAAAAAAACGCACACAGCAAAAAGAGAAGGAATCTTCAGGGAGTAGTAATTACTCAAAATAAGTAAACAAAGATTAAGCAAACAAAAAATAAAAAAATGATACCTTCTAGAGAACAGTCAGGAAAATTCAGGTTCATGGTTCTTAAAATCTGCAAGAAAAATGGCAGAAACAAAAGAAGCAGCAAGTTGCAGCGACATAGTTTGAAGAACGGCGCCGCTCACACTGACTCCAAGAACAACAAGAAGAAACTAGACGACGATGAACAACAAGAACAAGAAATGGATGGGATGAAGCTATTGACGGAGCGTATTTTGAGTTGAAGGAGGTGCCGCCGTGGCGGAGCTAGCTGACAATTAGGGCGTTCGTGCTAAGCTTCGTTCTGGGAGAGAGGGAGAGGAGACTGTGCTCCAGATTTATTTTTGATCTAGGGTTTCTCTCTGGCTATATGACGGGTTATGTAGGAGGGCATTTTTGTCTTGGTTTTATTTTATTTTTAAAAGAAGTGGACTTAAGGCCTTACTAAACTATATTAGTGGAGTAGAGAGGTTACAAATATTAGAGGTGGACTAATTGGGTTATAGTTATCTGTAATGGACCCTAGACCAAATTTCTAAACGGAGCAAAAAAAATTTTAAAAATTATTTTTCATTTTCATTATATTTAAGTTTAAAATTACATTCTTTTTAAAAAATAAAATTTAAAAAGAAAGCGGAACGTCACCTGACTATATCTAAACGCAATCTTTAACTCAATCAACATGTACTGCGTAATAGATTGGAATAAAAATTGGGGATGGTGACAGTCAAGACGTAGGCAATAGAGACCTCAATTACGCAAAGGATAAACCAATTTAATGACAATGAGCACAAACAAAATCAACCAAGATTCTGGGGAAAAAATGCAAAAGCTCCATAAATGGAGAGAAACACTCCACGAAGGGAGAATTAAGAAAAAAACCAAAACAAGAAGAAGAAAACCACACCCTTATTTGGTTTTCGCCGTTCAAAATCGTTGCGACTTCATTTGTTGCTTTGTCGTTTGAACCAATTCCAAAGCCAGTTTTGAATTTGGAGGCAAGCCCTTTGAACCACGTGCACTCAATGCGCAAAGGATTTGCAATATGCCATATGGAGATATGTATCAGTATCTCACTCGATGAAACCATCTTTTATCGGCCGATAAAAGACATTACCAATAGAAACACATACATATCAGTATACCAACGTCTAAAATATTAGTTACGCAAACAATACGCAAATTGGCTTACATTTCATACCACGCTGGTACTACAAATTACACAATCTCTTGGACATTCTTGATTAGCTTTTACACTCATCTCACCTCACCTCAAGTTTTCTTTTTGTCTCAATTGCATTTTTACTGCACCATCTAGAATCGCTCAAACCTGGCTTTATTATTATTATTATTATTATTATTATTATTATTATTATTATTATTATTTTACAAATGACAGTCTCCAACACCACAAAATCATAAAAACCAAAGTTCAAACTACTAACATTCAGGGAAAAGCCAAAAGTGCACTTCAAGCACAGACAGAAACCTCCCTCCCTCTGTTTTTCCAGCAACAATAATCATACCTTCTCCCACACGGAATCATAATACACCTGGACTTTTACCACCCTGGAGGTCACTTTCTTCTCCTCATCTCCCAAATGCTCATCCCAAATCACAAAAACGTAAAACAGAAACATACTGCCCACAACCGAAACTACGTAGAGAGAGTACTCACAAACAGGATCACCAAAAAGCGGTCCGAAATAGGTCGAAAATCCGAACACCATGGCCGAGTACAATACCCAAATGGCCAACTGCAAGAACTTCCTCCGCCTCGATCTGTTTCGCGAAGGCAACTTGTGAAAGGCCGTCAAGCAGAGGTCCAGCAACAGGAACGCGGAGTACTCGAACAAGATGAAGCCGATGGTGTAGTAGTCGCGGCGAGAGTAGGCCCGGTAAATTGTCCCAATGCTGTTCGACGCGAGGAAGAAGGCGCCGATTGAGGGGGATAAATTGGTGGTCGCGCAATTTGTGTTTGTTCCGAAGTTGGGAGCCATGGAATTTGTGACGTCGTACTGTGGTAGATTTTGAACGAAGAGGTGACGTATAGAACTAAAGATGAATTGTGGGTATTGGATACAAGTTTTTAGGTTTTATAGATATATACCATATGGTGGCAAGCAATTGCCCAGAAATTTCACGATTCCACATAGCTTTTTTGCTTGGAAATTATTCTTATACATGCCGAGAGCTTCAAAGAAAGTGAAGGGTCGGTGTCACGAACCTTCAAAGAAAGTGATGGTCAAACAAAGGATAAATTTTTTTTTGTTGCAACAAAAAATGTTACTCACACAACAATTTAAACACAATACTAAACACAATCTCTCATATACATGTGGGGTCTACACACAATGTGTGTAAAGTCTACATGTATGTGAGAGATTGTGTTTTGATGTTGTGTTTGAATTGTTGTGTAAATAATATTGTCAGTCCCCTTTCCCATTCAACGCACAATGCCTATTTTAGTTTGAATTTTGATAGAAATTTTTAAAAATAATGAATAAAAATACGTAAATAGTTAAAATTTATTGAAAAATATGCAAGAAATGAAAATTTCCCAACCAACAAGCCCACAGAGTTTCATAAAACGCACGGAGTAAGAACTTTCGGTCAAAAAGTTTCTCTCTCGCTCCAGTCCAGCATATCCTTCTCTCTCCTACTTTACTCTTTCTCTCTCGCTCCAATCTCCGGGTAAATTGTTTTTCCCACCTCCCTTAACACCACACCCCTCCCGAGTCCCGACCCCACACCCTTTTCCCCCTATTACCCCATCCCTTTCCGTAAATTACCCCGCCCTTTTAATTTCTTTTTTTTTAATTTCTATAAATACACATTTTCTATATTAAAAAATATGATTAAAAATTTAAGTATTCTAATTTTTAATTCAATTGAACCGGGGCGAAAATCATATTTTTTTATCATTTTATTCTAAATGGTCATAATGAATTTTTCTCTCTAAAGTTTTTCAACGAGTATCCTAAAACTCATTATTTAGTTTCAGGACTCTCTTAGAGTGTCCATTAAAAGGTCTTAGAGCAAAAAATTTATCACGACCATTTAGGATGAAATGATCAGAAAAATAACATATTTACACTGGTTCAAACGGATTGAAAATTTTATTTTTTAAACTATTTTTTTTTGTAATATATATAGGAAAAAAAGAAAAAAAAACAGTTGAATTCATTAGAAAAATAAATGTATTCATTAAACAGTCGGATTCAAACGGATTAATTTTTCCCCCACCCCTGACCCCACAACCCCATTTCCCCTATTACCCCCATCCTCTCTGTTCCAGTTTGGTTTTAAAACCTTTCAATGAGCATCCTAAGTCCTTTCACTAGGCACCTAAGAGAGTTATAAAATTAAATAAAGAGTTCTCTTAGGGTGCCAATTGAAAGGTTTTAGAACCAAACTGGAAGGATGGGGGTAATAGGGGAAATGGGGTTGTGGGGTCGGGGGTGGGGTGTCAGGGAGGGGGGAAAAGCACCTCTCGAGCATATCCTTCTCCCTCCTACTTTCTTTCTCCTTCTCCTTCTCTCTCTCTCTCTCTCTCTCTCTAAAGAAGACTAAAAAACGCATTTACCTCGGTTCTTCAAGGCTCTTCTTTCATCATCTCTCAACCACAAATCAACCCTTGCAAATGTGTAGCTTAAGTGAAGATTGAAGGACATTGCTAATGCAAACGGGAACTAACTTTTTATGTATTTATTTTGTCAATAGATTTTTTTTTTTTTTTGGTTATGGCGCTTTGTTTGCTTTTTCTTTTATCGAAGTTCTGGGTAATTTGCTAATCAAAAAGGATGGATGCATGATTTGGACGATTCCTGGATAACTGATGAACTCACCTCACACAGATTTGAAGACTTGATCGTTTACACAAATTCTAATATGAATCTCTGCTCGTGCATGGGAGCCGGTTACTCCAAGCTAAAAGCCCCCAATTGAATTGATGACAAATCAACCAGGAAAAATGAAAGATGAAAATTTAAGGAAGAATGGAGGCAAGATGTAGATTGAGATTTGTGGGGTCGGCATTCGACACATTTGAGCTGTTCATTGCGTTTTTGGACGCCTCAGATTTGGTGAGAGAAAAAGTGTTGGGGTGAAAGGAAAGAGGGGGTTTCAATCCAAGTCGTTCAAACATGTATAGAACGGCTTAAATGTATCGAGCGGATACCATGTAGGATATATCCACCTGGCACCAAAAAAAATTCTCAGGCAAAAGTGACTGCATCTCAAGTAGGTGGCAGCAGGTGATTGGCTATGGGATATGTGTGTGACAGCGTGATACCTATTTGCAAGCAAAAATTTCAAGAAAGGAAGAAAGGACGACAAATTGGGTCCTATCTCAGTAAGAAGGGTGACATCAAATCTCAACCCCACCTTTTTTTTCCCCAAGAGTATCTCCAACACCTTCTAAATCTTTTATTTCTTAAACATCGTTGACCTTCTAAATGGTGGATAATGTAAATGAAAATTTTCGATGCACTTTTAAAGATATCTATAGATTTTTTTTTTTGTTTTGAACAAAGATGTCTATAGTTTATTGATGTACTTTTTGCACATTATTAATCATTGCTCACAAAACTGTGATTAGAGTTTTCCATCTCTAGAGATAATCAACTCCACTCTAGAGCATTATACTCCTACTATTCATATCAATTATAGTCTAACAATCTATTTTAACCTAACACTCTTTATTTTTCATTCAAAAAATTGAATTATCAAAATATTGAGGATCATCATTTCATTTTTCTTATTTAGAGTATATTAAAATCAACTCAACACTTAGACCCAACCCTTGGCCATTTGATCAACTCAATTTGGCCTTGACCCATTTGAGCTTTATTTTAACCGGATAAATGCCGGAGTCCACATGCCATGTATCAACTTCTCATAGGACCTAACAAATGTGTCAAAACAGGATGTAAACAGTAAATAATAGATAGCAAAGAATTTTAGGGGCAAGAGAGGCTTCTAGAGAGAGTGCGCACTCTCTCTCTCTCTCTCTCTCTCTCTCTCTCTCTCTCCATGAAGTGGGTAAAGTTGGTGCATTTTTTATTTTTCATTTTGCTTTTTTTGTTTTTTTTAGAATTCATTATTTTATTTTAGGTTGTCCCTTAATTAATAAGTATCTGTTTTGTAAAATTAATAGGAAAAAGTTTGTGCATTTTTCATTTTGCCCCTAGCATGCAGCCACATCAGTCGGCTCTAAATTTTATCCAATTTTGGAGGGCCTCAAAAAATTTTATGCTCTTATACTTTGGATATACATAAAATGATGAAATTAGTATGCGAGTTTAATTACTAGTTATGTTCTTGAATACTTGAAACAGGGAGTATCATTTAAAAGTTCACTTTGAGACACCGAAAACTAAAAATCGTCCCTAACCTTTGATGAATTTTACGGATCAATAGGAGGTGTGTTTTTAGTGTCATATATTTCACTTTAATTGCAACAATTTGTGGATAAACTATGCTATGGATGGACATTGGACGGGCACCACTTGCTCCATCTCTTTTTCTGGTCATTTTGTTTCATCATTTAGCTTTTCATGTTGTTTTGCAATCCTTAGAATTCCAATGGTTTCTCTGCCCATGCACGAGATCCCGATCATGTGAAGAAGGGGTTCTTTGGACTAAATTTCAATGTCTTCCGATTAATAACTTATCAGGTACAGATGAACCTAAAAATAAGAAATTACAATAATAATAATAATAAAAGCTTACTAAAGACAAAAAAAAGTTTGAAATTCGCCTTATCTGAACTGCTTTCCACAAAAGGAGAATTAAGAGAAAACAAAACAACATTCGCCGTTCAAAATCGTTGCAACGATATTTGTTGTTTTGCCGTTTGAACCGACTCCAAAGCCTATTTTCAATTTGGAGGCAAGCACTTTGAACCACACTCAATGTCGAAAGAATTTGCAATATGGAGGCAATCACGTTGAACCACAATGGCACAATCATTGCACAAAACATTTGCAATATTATGCCATATGGAGATACGTATCAATATTGATGAAACAATCTTTTATCGCCCAATAAAAACATTATCAATAAAGACACATATACATATCAGTACTCCAAAATATTATTATGCAAACAATACACATTGGCTTACATTTCATACCATGCTTTTACAACAAATTACAATCTTATTTACCCAAAAAAAACAAATTACAATCTCTTGGACATTCTTGATTAACCTTCACACTCATTTCACTTTTATTTTTCTTTTTGTTTCAATTGCATTTTTACTGCTCTTTATTTCATTTAGGATCGCTCAAACCTGGATTATTATCCCATTCCTTATGTTACATAAATTCCATTCAAGGACTCTCCAAAACCACAATCATAAACACCAAATTAAGTTCAAACTTAGAACATTAAAGGGAAAGCCAAAAGGTTTTGGCCACTTCAAAAGAAATCTCCCTCTGTTTTTCGAAAAAAAATCTTCAATAAAAAAATTATCTGTAATCCCTTCTCACGTGATGTAGGCCCTATGCATTTGTAGGTCCGACACCATATAAAAAAGGCGTTACAAATAACCGTTTCATTAAAAAATTTCTCTAGTTTCCCAGCAACAATCATACCTTCTCCAACACGGAATCATAATACACCTGAACTTTTACCTCCCTGGTCCCTTTCTTCTCCTGATCTCCCAAACACTCGTCACACCCACTCATACCATCCGAAATCACATAAACGTAAAACAGAAACACGCTGCCCACAACTGAAACAACGTAGAGAGAGTACCCACAAACAGGATCACCGAAAAGTGGGCCAAAATAGGCCGAAAATCCAAACACCATGGCCGAGTACAAAACCCAAATGGCAAACTGCAAAAACCTCCTCCAGTTCGTTCTGTTCTGCCAAGGCAGTTTATGAAACGCCGTCAAACAGAGGTCTAGCAAGAAGAACGCGGAGTATTCGAACACGATGAAGCCGACAGTGTAGTAGTCGCGGCGGGAGTAGGCCCGGTAGATTGTCCCAATGCTGTTCGACACGAGGAAGAAGAAGGCGATTGAGGGGAATAAATTGGTGGTGGCGCAATTTGTGTTTGTTCCGAAGTTGGGAGCCATGGAATTTGGAACTGTGGTTGATTTTGGAGCGAATAATAGTTTCTGTTGTTTTTGGTTGTGGTAACTGGTGGCTTAGGTGACGGAAGCAGAGGTGACGTATAGAACTAAAGAAGATCGTTGTGAATTGTGGGTCTTGGATACAAGTTTTTAGGTTTTATAGATGGGAGAGAAAAATGACCCAGAATTTGTTTTGCTTGTTTGGCTTTGGGTTTTTGGGAGGGACCCACCTACATTTTTTGACAGTCAACCACATATTCTTCTGGGTCACTTCTGGGAACCCGGGTAAATATTTCCGGGTACCTTAACATGTCAGTCCCGGATATAATGATGGCACTGGCAAGCAATTGCCCGGAAATTCACAAGGAGCTGGTACGTGCGAAGAAGGGAGAAGGGGAGTGCTGTATAAAAAATAAAAATCCATAAATGACCCCAAAAAAGCAAATCAACGGTATAAATGTACTTCAAAGTGAATCTGTACCATTAATTTTTCCTTTCAGGATAATTTGCGAGTACATTTTCTTTGTATTTAGAATTTCCCAAAGGGGAAACGGACAAGTTCATAATGAGTTGACCCACTATGGGGAATGTGCGC
Organism: Rhododendron kiyosumense; assembly: GCA_019656275.1. NCBI lineage: Eukaryota > Viridiplantae > Streptophyta > Magnoliopsida > Ericales > Ericaceae > Rhododendron > Rhododendron kiyosumense. The sequence continues at coordinate 2,742 of BPLS01000483.1, read as the reverse complement.
CAAACGTACACAAGATCACGCAAGATTCATTTTGGAAATTCACATTAACAATTCAAGTCTTTTAATTTGATTAAAACATTACTTCCTGCAAACAAAAACAAAAAAATTATTCAGTATCGATAACGACTTGATCAGTTGATTCGATTTTTGTCCCTATCAATTTAGAGATGGATAAAAATCAAGCCCCGGCCAACACCGCATGAGCTGATTTTAATTCTGTAACTCTTGAAAACATGTTCTTTTAAAAAGGACTCTGATCGTTTAGGTAAGACTCATGACTCTCGATGAGTCTCACATAAGCCTCATCATTTAGCCCGACGGCCCACGGCCCGCCCTTAGCCCGACGGCCCATCGGGCTTTTACCCGGCCCGAGCCCGAGAAACGGGCGGGCTAGCCCGGCCCGTAGTTTGTAATGGGCGGGCTCGGGCCTATGAATTTTTACTCGGCCCGGCCGTAGGCCCGGCCCGTGAGCCCGGCCGGCATACCCGTCCAAAAGCCCGCCAACGGGCCCGCCCATTAGCCCAAAATCTCAAAAAATCCTTTCTTTTTTCCCTTGGTTTAGTTTTGCCCAAGGAAATTTAAGCCCGCCCGTTGGGCCACCCGGCTTTTGGCCCGCCAGCCCGCCAATTGGGCTAGCCCGTGGGCCGGGCTTGAGTTTCAATTCATGGCAGGTGCCCCGGCCCGCCCAGCCCGCCAAAAAGAAAAAGCCCCGTCGGCCCGGCCCGTAGGCGGGCTTGGGCCGCGACTAGGCGGGCTGGGCCGACGATGACCCTTAGTCTCACACCAACCGTTGTACACGCTTTTCTTTTCTTTTTTTTGGCTTGGAAATTACTCCTACGATACGTGCCGAGAACTTCAAAGAAAGTGAAGGGCCAGATTGACGAGACTTCTCGTTCAGCGTGTATTAGGAACATCATGGTAATAAATGATGGTGAAGAAAAGGAGGACGAAAAATTGGCTAGCGCCTGTGGATCCCTATGGAGTACAGTATATCGGCTAAGTTCCGCCAACACTTTTAGAAAAATTGCGATTTTGTTCTCATTTGAATTTTTTTTGCAATTGTTTGTTTTGCTCCAAAAATTTTGGCCTTTTCTTTCGATTGAGACGAATCAGAAAAGTAAAAAAAAAAATTTTATTTTTACACAAATATTTTGAACAATGACCACTTTTAAGTAGAAAAATAAAAAAAAGTGAAAAAAGTGAACTTGGGTAAAAGTAAATTTTTTTAACTTTTCCGATTCATCCCAACGAGAATCAAAAGGTCTAAAAAATTTGGTGCAAAATGAACAAGCAAAAAAAAAATTCAAATAAGAACAAAACTAAAAAAGTGAAAAAAATTGTTTGTGAAATAAGGTCTGATAGTCAAGTCAAAAGGGTAGGTAAATAATACTCCCTCCGTCCCATTTTCATTGTCCATTATTCCTTTTTCACTTTTTTGTCTCTTGTTTATATCTTTCAATCTATAATATTTTTCATGATTTTGACATCTTTGTATTATAGAACAAATTGAAATCTATCAAATAAGATCCATATTGCATATTTTTGGAGATTCACATTGAAAGATATAAGCGATTGAAAACTGCACGAATATCAAAAAAGGACAATGAATTTGGGACGGAGGGAGTAATTATTGAATCACATACACTCACATAAACACTTTACACACATACTCATATTTTGGTGGGTTCCACACAAATTAGAAGTGTAGTGTCTGAGGGTCCCAATATGAATGTGAATGAATTTGTGTAAATATTTGTAATTATAGAATAACTGTAATTAACACTCTTAATTGACGCACGCACTTTTTTATTTTATTTTAGTGTTTTATAGCGTTTGTAGACCTTAAAGACCAATGGATGCAAAAATGTACAAATCACGCGCGCACTGTTCCTCTTCGTCTCTCTCTCCTCCGTCTGTGCCACGCGCACCACGCTCCCTCTCTTTATTCTTTATTCCATGTAGCAGAGTAAAAAAGCATATATTATGTAGAGTTGGGAAACAAAAAGTCTGACATGTAGGAGCAAAATGGTATATACCTCTTTCTCTCTCATCTGTCTTTCAGCCTTGAGGCCCTCTCTCCTACGCGGAGTCCCTGCAGTGACCAAAAGTCGCTGTAAACTGCAGCCCCCCAAAACGACGCCGTTTTGGGGGCAAGTTACACGAAGCCAAGCCAAAAGTTGGAAAAGTGAAAAAAGCAAGGGGGAGGAAAATTATTCAGTGCTTCTACCTTTCCAAATTTTTATAAGCCCACATCTTCTTTTATCCGAATTTCCCTCTCTCTTCCAAACACAGTTCCCTTGAAACCCAATCACCAAACCCACAAAATTGCTCTGTTTTCTCATTCTTCTCTCTCTGTCCTCTTTTAATTTCTCAAGTTTCAAGAATCGCAGCTCTGAAACGGAGTGGAAGACCCATTCTCTCAATGTCTCTCTCCGCAAATCATGTGCAGTATCAACAAAAGAACCTCACAAAAAAGAGTGGATGACTATTGACTGTTCAAATGTGGACGACCTAGTTTTTTTTGGAAGAATTTGTTCTTCTTCTTCTTTTGTTTTGATCATGGACGAATTTGTTCTTTATTCCAATGTTAATCTAACTTGATCTAGCCAAAAAAGATGAAAGTCGTCTTCAAGGTCTTAAAAATAGACAGAATCGGTGAATTATTTTCTGGAGATGAGAGTTATTTTCTGGAGGGGAGAGATTTGAGAGAATAAAGGAGAAAGAAAGAAGAGGAAGTGGGTT
>BPLS01000482.1:115610-150610 GCA_019656275.1 Rhododendron kiyosumense | reverse complement strand
AAGCAAGCAAAGTTGACATGTACAAGAAATGTATAGAGTACAGTTTGAACAAAAGCCAAGTGAGGCAACCCTGAAACAAAGCGACCTCAGCTGTGGCCAAAAGAACACCTGAAATCGCGTTGTTCAGAACTTCAATGTACCGAATCCTCGCGGATTTTGTAATCGGAAGCAGACCGATAACTTGTTCGGTTAGCCCACCAGATTCGGATGTGATGAGATAATACAGCACCCAGATGAAAATCAGTGACTGCAACCCAAAGTTAAGAACACCCATTGCTCCAGAAATAACAGAATAAGCAATTGAAAACAAGAGCTTTCCGCTTCCTGCCAGGAAGAATATGCTGCTATAAAATGCATTTTGCGATAAATGCATCCCTTCGGCAGCAAACTCTTTCGTTTTTTCAAATAAATCCTTCCTTGTGATAACTAATTCCCAGAATATCGCTTCAAGTTCCTTATAAGCAGTTCCCCACTCACGACTCTTAAAGTGATTTCCTAGACTTAGAAATTTCTCCACGGAAGGAGATGTTATCAAAGCTGCCTGATCTTCAGAAGACTCAGTTGGGGCTTCTGTCACAAAGTGCTTTATCCCACTGAAGAACTCGGTCAAATTGTAATGTGAAGCCCAATTATCAACATGTTGAGAGACTGTTTCGTAAAAATGGTTGGTGTACCAGTCCAGTATTTGGGCAATATCATTGTCTTCCATCCACCTTTTTATACCTATCCTCTCTGCATATTTACTCTCCTGGACATGGGTTTGGAGCATTATCACCGCATCTTTGCCCTCAACTGCTATCTTCCAAGAAAAAAAGATCACACCGGCCAAAAACCCCACAATCATTCCAGAGATCAACCCAATTGCCACAAGGGTTTTCAATCTCTTGAGAATCAACTCCCTTAAAAATGTGCTACTTGTACCACAACCACTACTCCTACTCCTATATGAAGAAAATACATCCACTGTCGATTCAAGAAAGCTGGTACACGTGAAACTTAAGCCAAGAAGCGCTACGGATCCAACACTCCCAGTTCGCTCATATGCAATTACAAAGACCCCAAAAGATAAAAGCATCTGAATCACCTTGGCAAACCCATTTTTACTCTGACCAGAAAACTTGGATGTTGTTTGATGAAGAACAACTGAAAACCAGAGATCACGGACATTTACAAGGGTACTCAGGATAGCCTTTAACAAAGCGACTGGTATTGCTAAAAATGTTTCAGTAAAACCTAATCTCAAAGGCTCTGACCAAAAGCGGACAAGAGCATGTTGGATTCCTCTCAAAGGAATGGAACATAGCACTGCCCACTGAATTGGCTGGAGATATTCGCCAAGTGGATTGTAGATATTGTACAGCAAGAATAAGGCCAAGGCAAGACCTGCGTGGGCCGTGGCTGTATAGAGAGCAAGGCGTACTAGAGGATCACCTGAAAGATTATTCTGGTTGGTCTCTGGTGGAGTGGTGGTTGGCTCCTGTGGTGACTGAACATCGCTATCAGACAAAGAAGCGTTGTTTTGAGGGGATGTACTGCGATTGGGATTCCAGAAGGAAGCTGGTCGAAACATGACTTGCCATGGGAGGGTGGAAGAACCTTGACCAGTTTCAGAAGCATGATCTGTTTGGTGAAAGCCATCACTCTGGACCTGCAAGACCAGTCATAAAACAAGAAACATAAGATTTTACTCCAGTAAGTTGTACATACAGAGGACTGTATCAATTCCTAACATGGCATTCTGTACTTTAGAGTTAAGATAACTAGCAGTGAAGCCATGAATACCCGATTGCCAGCACACTAACATTAAGAGGGACTCTATAAGACTAGAATACCGGGCTTCCACAAAAATGAATGCCAATGTTACAGGTAAGATCTGTTAACAATCTGCAGCAGGTAACCTTGTGAAGTTTATTTGTAAAATAGAAATCCCCTCTCCTGTTGACTGATTCCTAATAACTATAGTTAAATCATTCACTTTCTTTTCTGTTTGATTTCAAAGCTGAAAATTCCAATCATTCTCATCCAAATCAACATGACTTCAACTGAACTAACAGGCTTCAGCAGTGACCTCAATTAAACCTTTTGTTCTTTTCTATCCAAATAGGGATGGGGACTGTGGTTTACCCTTCTAGTGTTCTTATTTCGAGCATTGGAAGAAATAGCAACAGAGCAAGTCAAGAAAACATCAACTCTGAAGATAGGGTAAATTGGAATTTGGAACGTACGTGTATATCGCAGGAGACAGTGTTCGGCTCATGCTCCAGGTTTTCACTAGCCGATCCCTGTGGCAGTAGAACCTGATGGTTTTCTGGCAACGGATTGTCATTTTGATCAGGAGATGATGCTGATGATGATAACAATGAACTGGGCCTTTGGAAAGAAGCTGAACGAAACAAAGCTTGCCAAGAGAGGTCACTTTTGGATTCGAGCTCATTTGATAAACCACCCTGCCAAAAATGGTTAAACAGTACCAGCCACAGGTCAGAATCAGAAAGGTAATCCATTCCCAACCTCCCATTTCTACTTTCAAATAACTAGAAGTGAGGCCGCACAAGCACAATTCTCAACAAACTAATATAAATAGGGTCTCTATCTCTACTTATTTCATCAATTTTTGTTCTAGATCATTTTCTTACTTCATGATCTTAATAGGTACAAAGGCACTGTTGACCGTTTTCAGTTTGAATGCCTAACAAAATCTAATAGTCATTACAAAAATAGAAAAGTTCCTTTCATCTTGTCTTGTCAACTTTGTCAAGCAAAGATAGCCATACACTGGAAATTCCAATGATTACCAAAATCACAATTTTATGTCAGTAATGTCAAAATCACATGATACCAATCATGGCATCAAACATGTTGGGCTTGATTCTTGTTCCAGCTTGCACACATCAATTTCAAGAGAGATCAAAATTGCTCGAGCAAAGCAGCATATATGTACTTTGTGGTAGACAATTACTAATTAAACCAAGCCAAAATGCAAAGAACCGAACTCGGGCATACCCATGCAAAATGGGCAAGCAAAGGACATGCAGCCTGGGAGAGCAAAGGTAAATGGCCAACCACGGTTTTTGAATTTAGTCTCAATTTGTATTTTGTCACTTTGTTGAACATGAACTTATTACAGTAATTGGTGATGTAAACCCTAGAATATAAGTTCATGTTACACTTAACCGATGTAATCTGTACTCCTTCATTCGATACATAGTGAATCAAGTGTGATCCACGGATGTACCTTATTACACAATTGGGAAACCACGTAAAAATCTTTGTGTCGATTCTTTGAGTTCTTGCTTAATTTATTCTTCACAAGATTGTGCGTACGTGATGGGTCGAATCCACAACAACAAAGTCACTAAAGAAACATGTTGAGAATGTAAATGATAAAGTGGCCCCTCTCTATAACAGTCAAAAGCTTTTAGATGGGATGGTCGTTAATAATAAATCTTAACGATAGCATCAAGGAGCCAATAAATCTTATGTTTGAACCTGTGTTCCAAAGAATCCAAACTCACTGCCTGCCAACTATCCAAATACTAGCGCGTGTTTAGCTCGCTTTCACACGTGGGGGCATGTTCAGAATATCACTAAACAAAGTTGTCTCTCTCTCCCCCTAATAACTTAAGCTTTTAGATGAGCCAGCGACTAGCAACTTAATAAAACAAGAGACACCACACACTGGTACCAGCCAAAAAACAGCTAAAAGCAGCATGATACTGAGGAGGTTATTGTCTCCCACCATGAGATCTGAGTATCTTAAATGAGATGTTCCAGACCAAGCACAGCTGCCAGGTGCTCAATTATGTTTTTTTTCATCTGGGCTTAATCGTCAGGAATTGAAGACTAGCATGTTCCATGATTTTTAATCTCTAAAAAATGGTTTATTTTACTTCTACTTCTGGATTCCTGACTTGCAATTATTATATGATTCCACTATCTAGGCACCGCCCTCCTCCAGAAGAAGATTTATAAAACCTACCAAATGGAGTCAGTATTCTCTTTGTTTTTATGTGCCAAACTAATAACTGAGATGGGGGAATCCCAACGTCCACAAAATTTTCTATATTTTTTTGTTTGGTCAAAGTTTCAGCAAATGATCAACATTGTCCACATTCTGAGTTAAAAAGATGCCCTAGATTCTTTGTTGGTTCCTACTTCTCACTAATACTTTTTATTTAGTAGTAATTCTTTTTACTCTTGATTTCAAACTTGAAAGGGAGATTTTCTTCAACCCAATCAACAAATTTCATCACAGCTCACAGCTTTTGCCTAGGACTGCAAACAAACCAAGTTGCCTGCGAGCAGCTCGAGGCTCGGTTTGTTAGGGCTCGACTCAACTCGACTCGTCTAGTTATCGAGCTAAGCTCGAGGTTGAGCTCAAGTATTGGGTTCATTTAGTAAACCAGTCAAGCTTAATCCCCTAAAGCTTGGCTCGAAAAAGTAGACTCGACTCGTTTAGTAAATGAATTGGGCTCAGCTCGTTTACATTTGAACCAAGCTCGAGCTCAAATTTTTGGCTCATTTAGAAAACGTGTCGAGCTCAAACACAACAAAGCTTCGCTTTGCTTGTTTGCAGTCCTTCTTTTGGCTTAGGCTTCAATTGAAACTCCTTTTTTTAAATTTTATATCCGAAAAAGAAACAAAGCTTGACTCGGCTTTACTCGTTTGCGGTCCTTCTTTTGGCTTAGGCTTCAATTGAAACTCCTTTTTTTAAATTTTATATCCGAAAAAGAAACAACTCTTCTTCATAGGAGGATTAGCAAGGGAACAAAGCGTGGAAAGAAAAACTTGACAATGGGTAAAATGGTAACTTACCTTGGTATGGCTGGAGGCATTGTTCTGCTCGTGATCTAGGGTTTCGCTGGACGATGCCTGCGGCGGCGGCGGAGGGTGGTTTTGTTGATCAGGAGAAAATGGTGATGAAGTGGGTTTTCGGAAAGAAGCTGAATGAAACAAGGCTCGCCATGATAAGTCATCGTCTTTTTGAACCGATGATAAGTCATTGGTTGATTCCAACTCTTTCAATAAACCTCCCTGCCAAACAAACAGTATCAGCTGAAATATGAGAGAGAGAGAGAGAGAGAGAGAGAGAGAGATTGTTTCTATCAGAAAAAGACACTTCAACCAAAAAACCAGTGGTTTTGTAAGAAGTGTTGGGTTTAGCTCAAAAGCCAAAAACAAAATCTTGGTCAAACAGATTTAAAGCAGCAAGCAAAGTAGCAAACACCTGCCAACAGTACTCCGTTTAGATGGTGGAAAAGGGTGAGAAGAAGACAAGAAATGGGAACAGTTCCACTTGTTTGGATCAGTAAAAGAGATGAAAAATGGTGAGACAAGATGAGAGATAAAAGAGAAAGTATGAGTCTTTATTGGACCATTTTTTCCTCACCAAATCCCATTGCTTTCGGTGAGATTTGGTGAGAAACAACGACTTTTCTTTTCTATCCCTTTCTCATTATTCGCAATAGAAGTTTGTCAATTTTGATTACGAAACAGAAATGGTTACAGAACTAAACCGATAACAATGTGTCTATATGCAATCTTTAATGGATCATACGAACATCAATGTATAGAAAATGTGATACTCACCACCAAGGATTCAACCAAATGTATTTTATTCTAGTGTTTCTTGTTCATTTTTTTGCCTTCATCAAATTTTTGTTTTTGAAGAGAAATGAAGTGAAAATTAAAAAAAATTCTCTCATTGTATTGTTTGGTTTGAAGAGAAAGAGGAGAAAAAAAATTTCCTTTCCATTTTTCTTTCTCTTTCTCATTTTTTTTCAGTTCTAAACGGAGCATAACAAATTTCACCCGGGTAAGAATTTTTCTGGAATTCTCTTAGGCTTTGTTCGGTTTACAATAAGTGAAATTTTGATGCCGATTTACTTCTGCTTTTCAATAATCAGAAACACTTCTATGTTTTAGTCTATGAGAAATTATCAAACAAGATGAACAATACAAACCTGAGGAATATCTAAGGATAAGGAGCTCCGGAGAATAGGTCTTCTTGTGGTCTGCTCATCAGGCCTACTATACTCCGTTGGACTCTGGTTCATACAAGATGATAGGGGATGTTTAAAAGACACAGACCGGCCAACGGGCCGACGTCCACCATTGTGGTTCCGAGGGGACGAGTTACGCTTCCGAAAGGAATACGATCTGAACTTGACACTCCACGATACGTCCGATGATGATCGTGGATTGGACTCCATCCTCACGCTGGGCTCCTCCATATCTTTGTCGAAACAAATGAATGCACATCTTCCCCGCATAGTTTGGAGTTTATTCTGACGGGGTTATAAAGCATGCACTCGCGTGTTATTGATGGAGAAGTGTTTGAGATAGAGAGGCGAGAAATTTCTCTGAAGCTTCCTCCCTCCATAGCCAGTCCAAAACCATAGAATTTTATAGGTTTTCTTGGTTAGTGTACATGTGACTCATTTGCATTTTTTTATCCACCTGATAGCTGACAGAAAACCTGTTTCCATGTCAATCATGGGTTTGTTTGTTTTTTTAAAATGAATTAAGGGTTCATTAAATATTTTTACTTCAACCATCAATGTTTCCAAACTTGGTATGTTCTGAACTTCTAGTTTAGCATGCGGGTTTTACTAACTGAAGCACGCAAGGAGTTTTATCAGGACATGGTTTATCGCCGTATACACCGAATAAACTTACGATGTATAGGCTCGTTTGTGTTCGTGCAATTGATATATACAAAGAGACATAATTTCGTAGGATATGTAATCTCATCGGACTAACACGGATGTGATCAATAATATTGCATGCACCTCTGTTATATATCTGATGCAAAACTTCTGTACCGGAATGTGTAGCCTCTTGAATATATAGCCTAATTCAATGCTCATATCCAGCCGCCTAGACAAAATATATACTTCAATGCATAGTTTGCAATAGCAAAGGTCGATACAGGAAATGAGCAAGTCCACTAACACAATAACGAGCTAGTGTACAACAATCTACACAACATGCGTAATGCGGTATTACGTGCCAATGATACAATGTCATGGTATCAATATGTTGTGCATGTTGTTGTGTTTGTAGACTTTCTAGCGGCGGGAGAAAGGCTGTAAGACATGGGTCATGGTTAATAGGCTGACAATGACAATATTAACTTAGCACCACTAAACCATCCAATGGGAGGAGAGAAGCCCACGTTAACAGATACATGCAAGTGTGATGTGTCTATATTAAATTAGTAGAAAACCTTTTCAGCTACATTTATGGCATGTATTATAAAAATTACGTCGGCATGTGTTGGTTTGAAAATTTAATCAACTTTCTAGGCTGCAGCTGGGGAAGCCATTATCCATTCTAGTGAGCCCAAGATTTTATAAGAAGTGCAGTTTTAGAGGCATTAGGAAATTGGTTAAGGCAAATCACATTTGGCCCTTCTGTTTTTTTGGGGGTTAGAAAACTATGATTTGTCTTCAGTTGAGCAGTGTTACAGACACAAATGTTCAGGTGTAGATCAAAATTCATACGTGTCTGTAATCGTCCGATGCACGTGGGTCCTACAAGCATCAAACGGCTACAGTCACATCTGTGTCTGGATATGTGGGCAGACAATCTGTGTTGGAAGTAGTTTTGCTTATTAGTTATTGCTTTTAATTCGAAGTTACTGTTTAACCAATGAGACATGGGTGTTGATGGTTACTCAGAGTTGATTGGTGTTAGATACAACATAGTATTTACCAAGTTCAAATCAAGATAGACTGATTTTATTAAAGATGCCATTCGCCACACCTTATGACTAATAACAGCATCAAAAGGAGGTAAAGAAGGGGAGGCATACCATCGAAAGTCTTGAAAATAACCTGTCCTGTTCCATTTTTTTTAGAAAGTTTCATTTCGAACGTGTTTCAAGATTCCAACATTTTCTGATGTGTTTAGGATGTCTCAAAAGTGATGAGTTTTTTGTATTCTTTGTTTGTCTTGTTTGTTAACCTTTCTTGATTTCTAGCCAAATACAATACTTTGTTGGTTTTCCCAGTTCACCTCGACTAAAGGAATTGCAAATGTCGAAATACAAAAAAAAAGATTGTCTTTTCTGTTTTATTTGTTTTTCATATCAACAAGTTTGCAGCATTTTGTATGTCTTCTTTTTAGGCAGAACTGAACTAAAAGCAAAACTCTAGAGTGTGAATGCTCATCCACTTCGTATTTGCTGCCATCTTGTGGAGGCCCCAAGGCTTAATCTGATTACCTTTGCAACCAATTCAGAGTTTTTTAGTAACCACTAAGCTGAAAGTATGAACTACTGCCATCACTTTTTGCCTTCCAACAATTTCTACTCCTTGTTGAGTTTGAAATAATTAAAGGTAACTGAGTTGTTCTATTGTTGCGAATTCAGAGATTACACGCGTTAATTCTTCTGCGAAGGCAAATGTATGCACAGAGGCGGTAACCTAGAGCCATCGCAAGTAGGACCCAGACTTCTTCTAGTCCACCACTCAAGTTCACTGTGTCGAATGAAGGGGAACTCTGCAAACTTCTGCATCCTCCTTTGCTTTCACAATCATATAGTTCATCTCCTGAGTATTGCACTTTCAGCAGAAGCCTAAATCCATAGTACATGAAGGATACGTACTTCATCCAGCGCATAAATTTTGGTATGTGCTGCAAATGACAAAAGCAAATAATGGCATCAGTCACATCTCATGTCTCATTCTCAAATGGAAAATCGTCTGAAAAACTATCTTTTTGTGGTGAAAACACGTCCAAAATGATGTGGGCAATAGCATTTTTAGAAGCATGATTGAAACTAGTAGCATTTTTAAAAGTATTGAGTGTAACTGGTGGGCGTTTAGATTTGAACGGAAAAGATAAAAAAAAAATGCCTTAGGATTCTATATTATGAGAAATTTGTACAAATATCCATTTGTATAATCCTATATGTCTTGAAAATTACCCATCGATTTACAGGAATTACTCCAAGATAGTAACAAAATACAATTCTCATCTGTTGATGTCCGCTGTAAATTTTCATGGAACATCAGATCCAGGAGCAATGTAAACAAAAAAACCAACATGGTCCTTATTGGGCTGACAAGAGAACAGTTGTTTGAGTAACTAAGTTGTCTTTGAATCTTTGTTGTTAGACGGATTTGTGGAGGGTAAAAAAAAGACAAACGATTTACAAAGCCGATAATTTTCCTCTTTCCCTATGTTTTCTTTTCTTTCTGCAAATTGCGCCAAAAGATCCATGATCCTCACTCAACTTAAGTGTTTGATATGATATATTTGAATACCTGAACATAGTAACCTCCTGTGAGAAGAAACAGCATCAAAACCAAAGAAGCAATCATCCCAGCTGTTTTAATACTAAGAACTGCAGCACCAAACATTTCTCCAGCCCCCTAATTAGAAAACAAGAAAATCAATCAACAGTATTAATAGGAGTGGTGAATTGAAGAAATTTTGGATATCTTTCGACTAAAACTTGGATAACTTTTTACTTACTTGGCTTGTAATAGCTACCAGAAGAACTGCAGACAAGGTCATGAAGAAGCATGTGACTGTTCTCTTGAATCCAGCCATGAAGTAAACAATGCCCATAAATAAACAAGGATAGAATACATGAGCCAACATGTCACATAAGGTGCTACACGCATAATACACGCTTAATCTGTACATATCGGCTTTCCTTTCTTTCACCAAATAGGTCTTCTCGAATGGGAAGACGTACACAGCTCCAAACAACGAGGAAGATGTCCAGAAAATGCATATGTAGAACATCAAACCAATCTGCATTTTGGGGGTCAATTATTGCTGAATTATGTTGAAGGAAAGATCCTCAAAAGAAGTACAAAAGAAGAGAGAAAAGACAGGACAAACACACTACCATAGTACTATGTTTTTGTTTTTGTTTGTTTTCGGGTTTTGAGAAACACCCATCATAAGAACTTTGGAGATCTTGCAATTTTAGTTTCTGAGAAGTTTGTTGTCTTGAGAGAACTTTCTTGAAAACAGTTTTTTGGAATAAGTTCAACGAGCTACTCTTTTTGTGTTTCCAGGAAAATGAAAACTGAAAACGGGAACAATACCAAACAGGAGCGCAAACCTGATCTCTGAGTTGAGCTTCAGTTCCGTATTTTGATTTCCACCAAAGCAGGCCTAACAAGAGTGCAACTCCAAGTGCTTGGACTAGTCGTAGTTTATCAAAGTAGTCTCTCCATCTCTCTATTAATGTTCTCTTGGACAAAATCACAAACTGTTCCCACCAACTTATTGTCCAATCCTTCTTAACTTGAATTCCGAAGCGCAGTTGATCTGATGCCCTGGCTTTCTGATGATTCTCTTCCTTCTCTTTCGGCTCCAATAAAGATTTGTACTTGAGTTGTAGATACTAACACAAATAACTATTGTGAGAGCAGACAAAACAAATGAAACAAGAAATGAGTGAGGCAAGTCTATTCGGTTGTCGTTTTCGGAACCAGTTTTGCGGATGATCAGAAACATTATTTTTTTTAGAAGGTAAGCCTATTTTTTAGAAAATTTTGATAAGATGTTTCAATTTGAAAACTATTTCAACTAGAAAAAGGAATGAAATGTTCAGTTTTTAGAAACAGTTTCTAGTGAATGTTGCAAAAGCAACAAACATGACAAACTTTGCTCACTTTGATTACAGCCCTCTCGGGATCAGCCGTGCCTTGGGATGCGTGTAAATCCTCAGGCACCCTAATGTCAAGCACTTGTCCAGTTGCTAAATCTAACAAGAACTCTGCCGGATTCATGGCTATATCTGGGATGAATCTCAGAGACGAGAAGTAGTCCAACGAGTCTCTAGCTTTACCATAGTACACGGGGTAGCCTTCTGATATCAGCAGAACTTTGTCGAACGTGTGAAACATCCTGCTGGATGGCTGGTGAATTGTTGTGATTATTGTTCTTCCTGCCTATAAATTGATAGAAATGATATATCCTTACAAATATGTCTCATTGTTAGTCCAAATCATAATCTCAAAAGTTTGGTTGGGATGCCAGTTTGTAGAGTCACACTGAATAAACTTATTTGGGAACCGTTTTCGCAAACTATTATCAACATCAACCCCCTTATCACGAAACAAAAGATGTTGTACCTAATTTACGAACTTTCTGTCATTTTTGGTGCAAAAACAACCCAAAAAAGGGGCCGAGCACACGAGTAATGAATCCCAGTGGAGTGGGAAAATGCATGCAGAGAGCACAGGAAAAGAGAAATGTAGGAAAAAGTAATCACACTTCTACTCGGAATCAAACTAACAGTGTATCTACTATCTAGTGACCAATATTGTGCTATACCTTAGCAAGGCCTTGAAGGATCTGAAGGAGTCTATTTGCAGTGGTTGAATCAAGGCCTGAAGTCGGTTCATCGAGCAACAGTAGCGAAGGATCAACAAGAATTTCATACCCAATACTGGTCCTTTTTCTTTCTCCCCCTGAAATCCCTTTGACAAATGCTCCTCCTACTCTTGTGTGGCGGCATCTACATCGGATGGGGAATTCGGAAACACATGTTCATATCAGTTGCCATGTATAATTCTTTTTCAAAAAGGAAAAAACTCTAAGCAAAACTTCAGCAAAAACCTTTCAAGGCCAAGTTCCTTAATAATCATCTCAACTCTCTCATATTTCTGTCGTCGGCTCATGCTGCTTGGAAGCCTTAGAAATGCGGAAAAAACTAGGGTTTCCTCCACTGTCAATTGTGGGAAGAGCACATCATCTTGTGTCACAAATCCGATCCTGCAAAGCCAATAAAAGATATTTGATGCAATATTATGGGAAAAACATAAAACAAAATTAATGAGAAAAAGTGGTACAAATATAACCTCCTCTTAAGAGCTGGACTATACGGAATGTCGTTGTAAGTAATGGTTCCCCTAACATTTTCATGCAATCTTCCTCCTAGTATCTTCAGTAAAGTAGTTTTCCCACTACCAGAAGGACCCATCAAGGCAAGGATTTCCCCGGGGCCAATGCTTCCTGTTATCCCCTTGAGTATGTGCTTGTGATTGTCCTGTTCCATGTTCAGCTGTGAGGCCACCTTCGAAACCACTGCCTTCACTGGATTTTCGGAAGAAGCTTGCCTAATTCTCACTTTGTACACCACATCAAAAAACTGCATTTTCATAGACATGCCCAAGAATAGTTTTAGTAATCTCCTCGAACGAAAAAAAAATTTCCATTAAGAAAATGCAAGAATGCCATGATCCTCAAATAAAAACGAATGCAACGCTGTCAGCTCAACTTTCAGATTAAAAAAAATGATTGAATTGTGGAAGACTGCAGGCCCCATTCAGGACGAATGGATCACTGTCATGACAGCATTTGGAATAAGTAGGCTCCATTCACGATGAATGTGGCACTGCTAGCACAAAATTGTGATAAACAAAAATCACAAAGAATATGGCAGGTTGTAGGCCCAATGCAGAACGAATGCAGTTCTGCTAGCACAACATTCGCAATACTTTTAGAAGAATTACGGGTCTGTATATTTCTGCTTGTGTTGAAACAAAAGTAAAATACAAAGATGGACAACAACCTTGAGGAATATGGGGAGGGGGTGATCTAGATATGTTTCTGGGGTTTCGACCTCAATATCGATCTCTGAGCAGCTTCTGTTTCTGAGGTAGGCTTGAGACATGAACTCCATATGCATGGAACCCATGTTTGGAGCGGTTAGTGAAACGTCATGGATCTCGTCTTGTCTCCCGACTTCCATTTTCTTGGAAGAGTATTGATCAAAGCTTGAAGAAGTTGAAAACTTTCTTTTTAATGGGGTAGTTCATCAAGGGTGTGACGAAGTGAATCAACTGTGACAAACCAAAATCTTGCCTATATAGTGGGGGAAGAATGTGTATTGTTGGGACACATGCTTTCTGTGCTAACTGAAAGGGACAAAATGGACCTTCTTCAAACCTGTTCTTGGTAGTTTGGTGCAACACTGTATTGCTTGCCAAGAACATGACTAATGAGTCCAGGATTTTTCTTTCTTTTCTTCTCCTCTTTCTTTTCATTTACAAAAATTGAAAGCATGACTTTTGTTGGGCCCGGAGTGTCCCATAGATTTGATTACACAATATCACTCCCTGTGACTGCTCTAAAAATAGACTTGCGGGTGCGATGTCGAATGTCATAAAAAGACTTAATTGAAACCCTCCCTAACACCAATCGGTTTTAGGAGAGGTGGTGGAAAAACGATTAGACAACTTTTGTGCTTATTTCTATTTTGAAAAAATGGAAAAGGAACTGACATGGAGTATTATATGTGTTATCCAAATTATGAATTCATGAGAAGATGATGCAACATGGAGATCTTTTGTGAAGATTGGAAAACATCAATAAAGGAAATGATCGTAGTTAGATCACTTATTTGACAAAGTTGTCACAGCAAATTTTGGAGTTCAAATGGAAAACCAAAACAGAGAAAACTGAAAATAAAACAACTTCATAAAAATTGGGATGTAAAGGTTCGGTCGTGCATCGTAGCGTTTCGATCTGGTTTATTGTAATCCATTTGGGCCTCAAAATTGGACAAAGGTATATTTGATTAGAAAGAAAATTACGATGAGAAGTGAATGGAAATTTTATTTTCTTCTATGTGTTCAGCTAAAATGAGAAGATTCATAAGAGATGTTACAAAAAAGTTGCAAATATTACCATGACATACTAGTACTATTTACCCATGGCATACTATGACAGGAGAGTAAAAACAAACTATGGGGAGAATGAAAAGTCCATAAGAGTTTGTAACTTCCCAAAATAATGCTAAAATTGTCAATTTTTTCCTCTTGTCCTTTTTCACCCTAATCAAATAAAGGCGTAAATGTATCGGTCAGTCACTTCGTTGGTATCATCAGTCTAGGAAGCCACGTCAATAGTCGAACTACTATGATAACTGCTCATCGACATCTTGCACGCACATCTTCAACATCTGACCGTCAGATTAATTTGTCATTGGTTTAACTTCCATTTGATTTGGATGTATTATTCGTTTTATTCGGATGTAGTAGTTCTTTTTTCAATTACATTAGCTGCACCCGAGTTTTATTAGTAACATATCTCTTGCTCTCCCACCCAAAAAAAACGAATTAAAATGTTTTGATCTCACCCCACTTAAGAAAATGCCATTTGATCTCATACCACCAGCGCAAATGATAAAACGGGTTAGCAAAAATTACTAAACCGAAAAAACCGGCCAGGGGCACAAGGATTGGCCAAGTGGTCTTAGCGTAGCTAATTGCTCCCTCCTAACACATTAGGTTTGATAATTTTATTAGCAATTTTTGGAATCATCTTACCATACTTGTTAGCGAACCAACTGTGAAAAGACTATAGAAATTAGTCCGATATACATTCAGTATCCTAAAACGGCTGTGAAAGGACTACAGAAATTAGTCAGACATGCGTATAAATTGGCCGGGACACCAGCGTTACCCAGAAGAAAAGAAAGGGAGAAAAAACCTTTTGTAGTTTGTACTGCACTTAGGTGATTCACAAATCTAGAGAGAGAGATGGAGGAATCGCAAGAAATTCTACTGAAGTCGCTGGCGAACTCGGGAGTAGCGATCCCACCTGGCGTGTCTTCGATCAGAGACCTCACGCCGGCGACGTTGTTCTCAATCTGCGCACAGTCGCTCCGCCTCGTCGACGACGCCACCTCCCTACCCACCTCCCTTCCCGACTCGATGGCCGACCGCCTCAAGATCTGCACCGACCTCGCCGCCGCCGTCTCCGACCTGGGTTTCATCGGAGACTTGAGTTTCCACAAGGTACAATTCAATCCTCTGTTCGGAATTCCGAGCCAAGTCACATAATATAGGTGAAAATGACTTTTAATAATATTCCAAAGTACTAAAATTTAGTGAGAACGAGTATTGAGAGCACGAGCATAAAACAAGAATTGAGACTTAGAGCGGGACTAAGATTCCGAGCTAAGTCAACTCATGTGCGTTGGCGCGAGCGAGTAGGAAAGGGTGTTTTGAAAATATTCCGAAGCACTCTAAAATTCGTGAGAGCAAGAATTGAGAGTGTGAGCTCTGAATGGGGATTGAGAGCGGGAGGCTGAACGGGGATTGAGAGTGGGAGCGGAAGGCCCTATGCCCCTACTAGAGGATTATGTGTCTAAGATTCCGAGATATCATGCGACATTCACATGATGCGCGTGAGCCTTTGTTACATGGACTTGGGTGCTAGTATCAGGTGTGGGTGCAAGTCCCCTTCCAAAACTTAAATCTTAGAATACTAGGATATGTATCCCCAAGTTGCATATGGGTACGGGGACACGTCCTAGACACTTTGTTTGTAGTATATATGGCATAAATTTTCAGATTATCTGTAAATTATATTTAGAATGTATTTAAACAAGAAGGGGTTAAGAAAAATATATTTTTGCTATTTCTTGTCAATGTGAAGTACTCGAAATTTCACTTTTCTAGCTAATTTGATATTCATTTTCTTTAAATATCATAACAATTAGAGGATCCGAGTATCCAAATGGATACGGGTGTCGAACACATCGACACGAATACTTGAACCAAAATGAAGGATCCATGTAACGTAGGCATGAGCAAGAACGTGCAAGCATGAAAGGGTGTTTCTAAGAGCGTGACACAAAGCAAGAATTGAGAGCGGGAGAGGATGACCCTAATGATGGATTATGCGATTAAGATTCTGAGATATCATTTGAACTATAAAAGAAATGCAAAATTTCTTGGTATCGCTATCTTTGGTATGGACTAAACGGCACAAACATAGTGATAGGTTATTCTGTATTTGCTCGGGAAATTCTAGTTTTCGATAGAAATTATGGTCTTCTTCAGATTGTCTAAGTTAAATCTTGGATGTGACCTAAACTGCAAAAAAGAGGAGTTCGGGAAAATTTCTTGATATACATCTCTGTGATATGGACTAGACTACACAAACATAGTGATTGGGGGAAGCTACATAAGATTTCTTTGGTTTTAATTTATGAGTATTCGCATGTGTACAGTATTTGGTTGGAAATTTAAGTTTTCGATAGCAATTGTGGTGTTCCCCAGATTATCTAGGGTGAGTTTACACACTCCATCAAACCCTACGTTTTTCTTTTGTTGCTCCCTTTTAGTACAGGAACATGAGTGCATTATAAAGCTACTTTTAGTCTTTACATGCAACAAGGCATGGAAGAGACATGTAATACATGAAATGGCAACTCAGTCTGATGGAGCACACATGAAAGGGATTGATTTGGTTCTCTCCATGGTTTCCTGTTAATTATTTTTTCCCTCTTTTTTTTTTTTTGTGTGTATTCTCCTGTTGCTTTTGCTTCCTCTTCTGTTGAATCTGGATATGATTTACTTTTATAATGTTCTCAAATTATTCTTAGTTACAGAATATATTTGTTGCATACGGCAGTTCCTGTATCCATCAGAAGAGGACTTGTATAAGTTGGTGAGGTTCTTAGTGAAGAGGCTTTCTGAATTACCGGAAGAACATGGAGAAGCTGCTGACAAAATGAATATTACTACTAGTACAATAACAAAGGAAAATGACTTCAAGGACCCTTCTTCTAAGGAATGGACTGAGAATGCTAATGCTCCTAGGGCAGATCTGAATTTTGATGGTGCTAGAACCAAATTAGAAGATCTGAGATTGAATACTGAAATGCCAGAATCCTCCGGTACCAGGTCTGCAGATGCCGTTATTAGTGGATCTCCCAAGACTAGTCTTATTCAACAAAGGATTGGCCATAACGAGGAGGATATGAGAAGTTTACAAGATCAAAACGAGTCAATGGAAAGACTTGTGAACTCTGCAATTGAAGCATATGGAAATGAAGAATCTGGAGGTCCAATGGGTGATAAGCATGTTTTAGAGTTTAAGCAGAAACTAATTGATCCAAGAAATCAATCATCCGAGGTATATGTTTGAGTTAGTTCATATTATAAAGAAGTAAAGCACCATTGACTAGGCCAGCAGCTGATCAAATGCTACTGATTTACTCGGGTGCATGGCCTGAATTGTGCATGTAGTGAATATTTGTTGTGATTTCGTGCTTCATACAGATGAGACACAAGATTGGGAAATTACGCACTCAAGAAAAAGTGCTGATGGAGGAAACAAGTTCCAAGGCCCTAGAAGCACAACATCTAGAAGAAGAGCATGAGTTGTTGAAATCAGCTGCACAAATGGCATTTGATGACCAACACACCGCTGAATCATATATTGCACAGCTCAACGAGCGTGTAGATGCAATAAGGGATCATCTTATCGAACTAGAGAGACAACGGTAGGATTTTGTTGTTCTCGTAGCTCCCATCGAAATGTAAATGTATTGTAATCAGGAAAGGATTGGCCTGTGATTTCCTATTTCACTTGTGCATGCGCTGTGGTTATAATGTATGAATGCTCTTAAGTAATGCCGGCAAGCAGATTCAAATGTCGATTTCCTTATTTTACTTTGCAGGGATATTCTCATAAAGCCGTTGGAAGAGAAAAGGAGAAGCCTTGAGGAGGCTCTATCTGCAACAAAACCCGAGGCTGCAGGAAAGCTGAAAAAATTGAAAGAGATTGAGCTGGAAATAGAAGCTGTCCTGTCTGAAACTAAAAAGAGGTACGTTGCCAACAATAATGTGTTATGAATACTTATGTGAGTGCAACAAAGCTCCTGCTTCCCGTGCTCTTCCCTGTAGCGTGAAGCCAATAGTTTCTTCAATTCTAGCCTTTCCTTTTGGGCAAAGTTTCAATAACTAGAAGAATAGTGTTACACATGCAGCACAGAAATGGAGTTTTGTGGGTTTGCCTTTGAGAACATAAATGTTTTCCCTTCTTTAATGTAGACCTTTTTATGAACAACATTTTTTCCCATCATTTTTGTGGATATTTTTCACCTCTATTTGAGGCCTGCTTCGTGGATTACTGAAACAATCCACTTCAGGATTCTATTGAAGCTGTAATGACTTAATTACTTTAATTGCAGGTGGCTTCAGTTTATTTGTTTCTTAGGCAATTAAATGGAAGTTTAAATATGCTAGTAAATACAATAATGAAAAAGCTATGGGTACATATGAGCATGTACATACCATGTACATATGGGTTTTGTGGGGCCTGCATCGGGTTCCACGTTGGACATACTTAGCAGGCCATATATAGGAAGATAAGTAATTTGTTATGTCCTTTACAAGCTGTTTATTCTGCAACCCCAATGTTCAAACTTCCAAACTATTGCCCAAAAAGACTGCTGAGTTGTATATGTATAGAAAGACAAGATCGCTGTCAAGGCACAACTATATTCGGCTACTAGCCTACTACCCATAGACTGTTTTAGACAGCTTGCAGAATAATCAAGGCCTGGTTTGTATGACTCTATCCATCTATAGAGTTCGAATTAGGTTTCTAATCTTGAGTTGGTTGCTTAAACTGTAATCTCTTGAATGGGGTGCGTTGTCATGTCATAGGGAGGACGAACATTCTAAACTGTCAGCAGATCTTGACAATCAGCCCAAACTGGCATCTAGAAGATCCTATATTCAGCGCATCACCGAGATCACAAAGAATAGTCGGAAACAGGACACAGACATAGAGAGGATTTTGAAAGAAACCAGGGAGCTTCAACTGGAGAGTAATTCTATCCAAGAACGCTTACACCGAACATATGCAGTGGTGGACGAGACAGTTTTCAGGTATTACATATAATGGGTCTAAAGTCCCTCCTGTAGCCCACATTGGTGCTGTTTTCTTTTTTTTGGTAATTATTTATCTTTTCTTGTGGGTGTGGGTGTTAAGCCTCATTGAAGGTAACATTTTCCAGTTAAGTGGATTCTTTGCAAAATTGTTTTGCGCCCAGTTAAATATGTTTTTCTTTTCTCTTGGTAGAAGACAAGACCATTTTCTGTTATCTGCCTTTGCCCAATATAAGCAGTATGTTTATGCAGGGAAGCAAAGAAAGACATGGTGGGGCGGCAAGCTTATAGGCTCCTAACTAGCATTCACGAGAGCTTTGAGCAGATCTCGGATAAAATTCTGAGCACTGATAGACTACGAAGGGAGGCAGATGAACATGAAGCCAAACTCTCAGCCTTGGCCCGCCGAAGCTTTAACGTTGACAAACTTAAAGCTGATCTTGATGCCATCAGGAGAGAAAATGAGTTTCTAGAGCAACGCCTCCGTAAGTCTTAAAATCCAACGTTTTCTGATCTCATTATACCTGTAATTGTAGATCAAACGTACCTGCAAAAAAGGTGTTATTTTGATGATGTAAAACTGTATAGTCATTGCAAGTTCATTCAGATTGACCATTGTTCCCATTGCTCGTCCTATGTGTGATGACTTTGCTTAGACGTATCAATTTCAAGCTTCTGGTCATAGCCGGCTGGGTCCATCTTGGAATTGGATTTGGTTGCTTTAAGTTAGTTTGCATTTTATCCCAAAGAGTTGAATGTAAATGATATTTGCGTCCTGTTCACAAATTCTGCTGTGAAAACAACAGTTGAGAGGTAATTCCTTTGTGTATGGTTCTTACTCTGTATCCAAAATGCACGGAATGGCAAGCATAAGCACAGTTTTTTAGATAAATTGCTGAAGTGGATTCTTCTCTTGCCTTTTTCAAAATTCAAATGCCCACGCACATGTTAGATCCAAACACAACATTTCAACAAATTCAGCATTTTGCTTGGGCCACAGAAAGTAGAACCTATGTGAGAAAAAACAAAAAAAAAAAGGCTCCACAAACATGCCAAAACAACAAGGCTTAAACTCTAAACAAAAGCTTCTAAACACTACATAAGCTTTTATAAGTAACAACAAAAAATATGTAGGGAGTACTAATTTTCTTCTACTGATTACAAAGTCACCGACAATTCTCGCTACCAAAACTTGATATAAGTTGGACAAAAGATGGAAAAGAACCCGACATCCCACCTATTCTGATCTTGACCTCAAAATGGAAAAACTGCAAAGACAAAGTCCAGCCGGGCATAAACTTAAAACCACCATGAGCGAGAAAGCCTACACCTCTCTTCTATGAACTTCAAAGTTTTCAACATCCAATGACCAGTGAACATATACTCTTTACTAGCGCATAAACTACTCTAAAATATTCAAGGCCGCCGTTCTATTTACACTCAGATCATCCTCAATGAACACTTGTATAATTGTCTAAGGAACCAAAAGTTGGGATTCCAATTAATTGCACGTTGAGGCTGTTGATAACCCCCGTAGTTTTCCCACAGAAGCATAATACTGTCACAAAAGCGGATGACCAGTTGAAGTAGCAGCCATGGTCTGGGTTGGATGATAAATTCCAGCTGGCGGCGGTGGGAAAGCAGCGTGCTGCCCTGGAGGAAGGTGGTTGTAGAAAGAGTTGGCATGCAAGATATCTCTGCCAGGTGCAGGAAACCAGAGAAGTGGCCCTTCGCCCTGATTCAAACAGAATGAACAAAGCAGCAGTTAAAAGAATGTGGTATAATAATTGAAAGGAATGAATGAAAAGTGTGAGGAACAGCCAGAAACTCCGATAGAAAACAGGCTATGACGTAGAAATCAAAATAAGAGGAGAGGTTATCTTTTGGCATCCCTGTAGATCTTGTGTTTATGAAGTGCTTCTTATTTATGCACCTATTAAACAAGTTTAGAGCAGAAAATGTATGATAACCGGAAAGATTCCAATAAGTTGCAAACGAAAGACAAGTAGAAGGTTTTAACTCTGCTGTTTTAACTCTGCCCCATAAGATAATCGACAACACATGTTTTGCAGTCCACAATAAATGACTGAGAAATTATCCTACCAAGTTACCATACTTCCACTACTTAGGACTGGTAAATCCATATAGAAGCATGCGTATGGAAAAAATATAGTAGTACAAAAGCAGATATAAAAAGGCTATTCCTCTAACGTCTGCCAGATAAAAAGGAAATTCCTCTTATGTCAATATATGACTCGTTAGGTATGTTGTGAAGATAATATCTGGTTCTTCCAAGCAAAGCAATGAAGCATAGTGGCAAACTAGCAAAATCAAAATTATTCTGTCTTCGCAGATAGAACAGAACACCATAAAAATAAAGCTTTCGCGTTACAATAGCGGGTCAAATAAAACCAATTTCATAATTCTGTAGTGAGTAGGCTATTGAATTAGGGAATAAACCTGTTGGACTGTTGAGTAAACACCGTTCTCCTTCAACCCAGGTGCCGCAATTTCTTCACTGCCAGCAGAATTTCCAGAAGTGGCAGCTGGACTAGGGCTGTATGAATTATAGCCAGATGGAACTCCAAATCGGGGAAGATTTTCAGCGCTAACTCCTGGCTTCCCCTGCGGAACAGAGAATTTAGTCCCCGGGACTGGCGGTGGTGGTGATAGAAATGCATTTCCTGTTGAAGTCTGCTGAGGTGACCCACCGGGTCCTAAAAGTTGTTGTGCATTTGAGGCCACAAAAAATGAGGGAAAATAGGGGCCAAATGGAAAGTAGTAGGGAGGGTAAGGCTGCCGGAAAACAGGAAATGGTGGAGGAGATAACGGAATAGAACTGTGTCCAACACCTGCAGGTTGAGTAGCAGTTTGTGTTGTAGCTGATGTAGATGAAACCGTTGAATTTCCACTCTACAATCGAACAAAGGTGAGAACAGATTAGAAAAAGCAAATAACAATAGCATTGGAAACAAAACTGGTGGTATTGGTCTGTTTAGTTTAACATCATTTGATCAGCCAATGAAAAACTAGGGGTTTTGCTTGCGTGGGAATAAATGAAAACCAAGTTAAGTTTGGTGTTTGTGCATATGGCATCCTTTTTTATTAGGTGGGAACTGTGGGGAGGGAGGATGAAGAAAAATGATCTCTAGGTACATTTGGGAGTACCCTCAATAGAACGAAACTCCATACTGAGCATGTGGCAATTACATATCCACTGCAACTCTTAAGTACAAGAGGACTAAGCACCAAGAACTTCAACATGTGTCCTCAAAAAGCTATCCATGACTTCAAAACCTAAAATCGTCAAAAGTGTGATTTTAAGCAACAGAATCATGCCTGTAAAGTTGACCTTTTGGCATTAACCCATGTTATGATGCTTGCATAGGCAAAAAAAAATGACCCAAAATGGACCATAAGACCAACCTTCCATTTAAATGACCCTAGAATTCGGAGTAAACTTGAAAAGTACACTCCATCCATTAAATTTAATAGGGGAGATTGATAAAAAAAACTATCGCACTACGGAATAGGTACTTAAAGTAATAGCATAACAATGACTTGGTGATATAACCATACATGTAAAGAAAAATGAAGCTTGTTGCAACAAAAACGACACAAAAGACAGAAAAGCAGTAATAGAAAGAGAGTGGTCAGGCACGCAAGATCACATGCCTGAGTCTCAGCTCCTTCATATTGTACAAGCTGGCTCCCTAGCACGGGTTGAATGAAAGGAAAGCCATAGTGAGGGCCCATGTGAACAAATGGATACTGAAGACCTCCTTGAGAAAACATAATATCCTGTTTTGAATGGTCATATATCGGAGCTAGACCTGATGACACGTCTTTCAGATGTGCCTTACTGTCGGGCACATGTGGCAGAGAATGTGAATTATCAAGATAATCTCCTTCTTGAGCACTTGAGGATACATTTAGGTTGCTGCAGCCAATCGTTATAAATACAAAAGCGGGATCAGAAAGTGACAGATTCACAAAAACAATCACAACGCACCTAAATTCACTGATGGATATTCCCATATGCCAAAAAGCAAACATTATCAAATCAGAGACCCTAGGTCCTCCAGCAGAAAGTATAGCAATAATCTTCATATATCCAATGTACACAACTAAACTTGAAAAGTGTTCTACAACAAGAAAACAAATTCACAATTAATACATACTCTATACAAATGTGTTTTGCCTTCAAAAGCCTCCAAACCCTCATTCCTAATTTTCTAGATTTTTGATTTTTTGTAATTCTTTGAAATTTCTAGAGGAAAGGGCAACGTGGGAGTGGGAACCAACTACTATCCCCCACTTCCCTTTTAAAGGGAATTTGTTTAACTGCAACTTACTTTGGTGTCTATTTTCATTTATGGTTCCTTGGTGTTTGGTTTGTAGTGGGGCTTTGTTATATATACATACCAGTGAAATCTTCAAGCTTCTCTAAATTTTTACATCCAATTTTACTTGTTTAACTTTATTGCTGATTTGTGTGTGCATGGATATCTGCATATGCATATGTAGTTCTCAATTTCAAATATTCATGCCTTAATTTCTCGACATAGCTATGCATTAAAATTTTTTCCCTACTAGCATTATGCCCGCTCGGTGCCCAATACAACATGAAAGAATATTGATGTAAACTTTCTTCTATTGTCCCGCACATTGAACAGGGTCAAACGCTAGGACTTTATATAAACCAAACCAAACCGAGCCTTATGTCCCAATCACTTGGGTCGGAAACAAAAAAGAAGAAAGAAAACAAATACCACCAACTAAAATAGAACTAAGAGCACAAGAGAGCCAAAAGTATCAAAGATATCCCTAGAGGCTATACTGACCTCAGTGAAGTTTCGTTAGCAGCTTTGTCATTCTCAAGAAGGAATTCAGGGACAGCCACAGGCAAAGAGTCATTGGAGTCCTCCGGTTTGTTACCACTGTTTAGACTCTGTTCAAAATCCAGACTTCCAAAAGTCAATCCATTCTTAATATCTTCAGGGACTTGGAGATGATCAGGAAAAATAACAGCCTGGTGACGAGAAATTTTTAACTTTTCTAGATTCATATCAAGCTTTGAGATTGCATCTTTCAAAACAGAAACTTCTTGTTCAGGACGGGACTCAGAATCGCCTTCCAATGCCAAAGCTACAGCTTCAGATGCAACCACTGTTTGAAAGCATGAAATGAACAACATTAAAAACAACACTTCACAAGGATATGATGCATTGCAAGAGACGAAAAGATGACAGATTCGTGAATGTGGCTAACAAGGTAATAAAGGATGAAAATTTGTGAAACTACTGAAGAAATACAGCCAAATAGTTTTACTTGGTAAGTGCCTTGCAAGTACAAGTCCCTAGGGTGACTCCCACCAAGAGCAAAAATCATAGGAGACACTCTCACCACCAGCGAAAACACAAATATGTTTTATGCTTCCACACTTTCATGTGATACTCAATAAGTGGAAACAAAGGGCAAGATTAAAAAACATTTGACTGACTATAAATCCAAGATACACAATTTTTAACATTCTGGATAAAAGGGTAAAAAAAAAAGAACAGCACTCGTTATTGATTATTCATTACTAGAAGCAGAACATGATAAAGCATGACTCAACAGCAAAAACTGGGATTTAATTATTTAGTTCTTTGCAATATTATTAGATGACAAAGAAATACAGTAATTAAAAACACACACAAGCTCATGATTAGAAATGTGGGTGAGAACACACCTTTTCCAAAATTACTAGGAAAATATGCAAAGTGTAATGATGACATAATGATACCTTCGGAGAGGCCAATGAGTTGGGATGATTGGTCATCTATGACAGAGATGACTTCCGAAGTAGTTGTAGATGATGATTGAGAATCCTCTAAAGGCTCATTCTTTTCGACAATCAGGGATTCTTGTAGCATTGTGTTCACACAGGTCACATCTCCCAAGGTTGCTTGAACACTATTTGCTATGGTATGTTCTGCAATTGATCCATTCACAGCTGGGTAACTGGCACCAGATTTGGAAGCAATCCTTTGGCTACTTACTTCGTCTTTGATTGCACCAACACCAGGGTTTTGGGAATTGAGCGGCAGCACCACCACAGGATCTGAAGCAGAGAAATAGACACCAAACACAGAGTTAGTTGAGCAGGCCAAGAGGTGAAAATGCAGATGACCCCTTCCCTTGTTCAACTCCAACACCAGCCACAAGAGTGGGAGAGGAGGGGGAGTTTGTTTGACAGAAAAAGTTTGTTAATAGGCATTGTTTACAAGCACCCAAAACCAATATATACTTCTACAAATATTACATGTAATACCTGCAGACTGATGGGGGGCATGCTCATGGCCAGAACTCCCATTCGGAATACTTGTGGGCCCACTGACTGAAATGTTTGAAGAACTGTAACAAAAAACAAACTCCAAATTGAAGCACAAAGTTTTTGCAACGTCATGGGTCATTTGGCTAAATAAATGAAGATGATGCAACTTGAAATTCAAATCAACATGTTTACATTGTGACACGAGAGTTCGTGTTCTTTTCTGTTTTCTCTGGAACAGTCGGAAGGGGGTTAAAACCTCTCTCCACGCGGTTACTGACTCCATTTTCCTTTGGGGCACTCGCATTCCTTCCACCACTGGCACCTAGTAGTGATAGGCCAACAAAATGCAAACACAAACAATATAAGATAAGAAAAAACAGAGAAGGGGGAAATAATATTTTGACATACAGATATCAGAGACTGCAAATTTAAGTTGAAAAAAATCTATAACACTAGGATTTAAAAACAAGAAGCTCTTGGTCTCACCCTCCAAGACACATAATCAACTGCATCAAATGTAAGATGATATTAAGATCAAACTATTTTGCTTCTCACTGTGATCCATGTGCAGAATGAAACGGGCAATAATGAAAAACTTTTAATAGAGCAGAAAGAAGGCAAACATATTTCCAATTTCTCCTCAACCACTGGTTCATCATCTACAATTGCCAGTAACGTGTCAAATGTGAACTTAGTAATTTACAACAAACAGCTCTAGGGAGGTCATTGCTTCAACCAAAAGGCTAGATAAGTTAAAGCAGTCACCATCAACGTGGATCTTGAAGTAGCTCAAACGCCTAACCCCAAATAAATGCACTATGCCCTATGCACCTTATCAACTTTTTTGAAAACTAAAATTACACCATTATAAAGGCACCAATCAATGACACACCAGGGAAAAGAAAAACAATTTTTAAGATCTGAGGTAACAAGTACGAATCCAACAGAAGTGGGTAAGTTGAAGTTCAAATGAAAGTGGGCATACCATGATAAATAGTAGAAGAAGAATAGTGTCCTCGACCACCCCTAAACCCCCGCCCCTGTGTTCCCATCCTCCATCTGGATTCTTCAGATATTCTGCTGTTCACATTCTGCATTGATAAAACACTAACTAATTAATGGTCAAGCTGGCTAGACCTAAAAACAATAAGTTGTCTGGAAATGCATTAGCATCCCAAATGGAGACCAAAATATGCATATGGATTCTCTTTAATTCTTTCTCCAAGTTGCATGATATAACCGGTATTGCAAAAATTACTGCGCTGAATAATACGAATCAACAATATACAGTATATGAGGACACTTCCCCGTCAGATAGTGTCGAAGTCTTAGCTAGAATTTTAGTAATCAACCAATGACTCAAACAGATATGAAAACTAGCAACTAACAGAAGAACACATATTTGAACAAGTATATCAGGCTGCATCAAGAAGCTTTAGATTATTTCAATTTTGAGAGCTGACGAACACGAGTAAAGGCACCCCAAAGCCAAGTATGGACACAAGTTACTTATTTGAACCAACAACAGAACCAAAACCCGTCACGCAGAAGGTTATAATATTCAAGTGAACATTTCATCAGCCCTCTAACCACTTTGTAAATAAAAGGATAAGAGTTATGCTGATGTCTGATAGTGTCTGCCACTAACCCAGGCATGGAAGTCAAAACCAAACAAACGAACAGCAACTATAAACCTCAAACTAAGTCATCTTCTACTAGTAAAGGGGAAAGGAATATCTGATTAGTCTGTAACACAAAGAAACAGTGCTTGGTAGTACAGCTCACCGGTTTTCTGAGATCGCGTTTCTTTTTGACCTCCTGAAATGTGTCTGCAAGATCAAACGGAACATTATTATCCTCAACAATTTCCCGGGAGAAAACAAGTTTCACAATCAAGTGACTGTTAGATAATCCCTATGCATCACAAGACCAATTACCACTTCCATAATGTTGGAGAGTTCAAAGAACAGAATAAATGATATAAAGGATGGAAACACCAGATTTTATGAAGTCATAATACATGTTCCCAAAGATATATTGAGATAATGCTGCATGGCACAAAAAAGATATGTGAAGTGCAAACCCAGGTTCTCGTAATCACTTGACAAAACAAACTACACAGCCTACTTGATGGTTGATACTTGATACCATAGGCTAATTAATATTTTAATGATACCGTGGGCTACTTATTTAGTGATCTCCAAGGTTACAATAATGGAAAACTATTATGATGTGGAAGGCAAGGCACATCAGGAGATAAATCATAGTCTATGGACATAGGTTTGTTCTTTCAAACTTATGATTCATCAGGAGATAAGTCATAGTCTCTCTCTCCATATACATAAGTTTGTTCTTTCAATTCATCAGTGAACAGTTCTTATTTCTTTCTGGTAAATTTTCTTGCTATCCATTCATTACATCAACTCTTCAAGTACTCAGGTTTAAGGCGTGTATTATGGGGGACACCTGATACTCCCGACTTTGATTCTACTATTGCAAGGCTCGGATATGAAAGTTGAAGCCCTTTAAAAGGTTTACCGACATCTTACGAATACAGCGCCATTCAACTAAGTATTAATGTCTTCGTTAACAACTCATTCAGCTCTCCAACAACACTCTACATAGCATTAGGTTACCTAACAATACCTTCAAAGAAAAAATACACAACCAAAAGAAAGTATGAGCAGAAAAATCCAAGCTTATCTTGTGGAGATACAAACATACTGATCACAAACCTCACCCAACAATCAGGATCATGAACTGCAAAAACCAGCTGTGTCATGTAACAGCCAATTGCCAGCGCAGACAAGTACAAATGCATACATTAATCCAATCACAAGAATTAACGAATATTTCGTGGATTCGTGACAAAACACAATGCCATGTGGTCTCAATACTAATTTTGCAGGATCAACAATGAGCCAACTGAAGATGTAAAACACAAAAATGGAACCGTCCATTCAATTCCAACACAATTTGGAGTTTTCTTGTAAAATATACAATAGCCATAGCAGACAACTTAAAGGCAGAGATAACAAGTCTTAAAGAAGCAAAAAGAGGGCAGGCAGAAATATACCAAAAAGACCAGGATTCCTAACAGCAACAACTGAAAACAAAATAAAAACATACAAGATAACTTGTAGCCAAACAACACAACATTCAACAAATTGGCTGAGTATTGCCGAGATATTGGCCTACAAAACAGTGGCGACCCTAGCCATAAAATTACACCATATCATATACACAAGGCCTCGTTTGTCCGTAGAATAACTATTTGGGGATTAGGGATTGAGGCAAATTAGTTAAACCGCCGTACGTTGAACAGGATAATTAACGCAATAAGCCACTAACCCTTTCCTATTCACTAATTTAGTCCTATATTTATGCTAAGCTACGCTAATACCATCTGGAAAGTGGTAATAGCTAGTTCACCCTCTGGACCATCAACCCTCTATCCAAAAATCCAAAATAATCGACTTTCCTTCATTTTATTCTTTGTCCCATGCAAACCATACATAGTATAAGTAATCATGCTCTGTGAATTCTCATCCATTATACGTGGATCCACTTATTGCTTAGAACTACTCCATAAATCAAACGTGCCCTACTCGAATTCCATACTAGGCAGAAAACGAAAAACAAAATAATAATAAAAAGTAAGAGTGAGTTTAGTCTAAATTAAATGCTCTCAAAGGCAGTTGCTATTATTTTCGTTTTAGTTACTTTTTAAGCTTTTTGTCATAATTTTTACATTAGTCATTCGCCTCTATGCGGGGAATCACAAAGGAATAAAAGAAGGTACGAAAATATACACCAAAGTTGAAAAAAAGTTCTTATGAGACTACACGACACGGGGAAAGTGAAAACTGTCTTTTTCAGATTTTTTTTGGACTTAAAGTGAACTTTATGCGACTTTCTTGTCATAATTTTTTACTTTGTATATTCCATCCCTCAAGACGAACAATTAATCTAAAATACTTGACCCGAATCAGAGAGACAACAACAAAATATGTAAATTTAAACACGGAAAATTTAAGCCAAAGGGGACTACTCCTACATTATACATACACATGTATTACTTGTATGAACATGAACAGAGAAGATACGAATTATACCAAGATACAGTAGCCTCTGAGCGGTTTCGTCAGGATCCATTTTGCATTCTTTGAGCATTAAGTAAATATCCTCATCGCTGTGCTTCGCCGCGATCTCCTTAATGTCGTGGATCGTTTTCCGTACACTGCTCGGAATCAAAACCCTAGACCCGCCGCTGTTGCTGCTGCTGCTGCTGCTCATGTTTCGCAGGACAGAGAGATAGGAACCGAGAGGACTGCAGAGATTGGTCAAGCAACCCTACAAACTATTCAACATTCATGGGCGTGTATGTGCGCGCATGTGTGTCGAACAAACATCAATGTGCATGTACAGAGCTGGATGACGGCATGGGAGGCGGAGGTTTTGGAAGGGTTAGGGTTTGTTTCGGGGAAAGGACACAACAATGATGTAGATATGGAGAACGGTACAGAGAGAGAGAGAGAGAGAGAGAGAGAGAGGACAATTGCCCCTTGTGAGAGAGGGACTGCCGATGGGGTAATTTATATAGGGGGCTCGCTTTTAGGGTTTTCCCCCATCCTTTTGCAAGCTTAAAATTCCGGATTTTGGAAAAAAAAAGGAAGAAAGTGTTTTACAGTTTTACTATTGAGATTTGAAAATTTTCCAAAATACCCCAAACTTTACAACCCCTCTCAATGTTCAGTGCAACGAGTGAACAGAGATAGATAGAGAATTTTGTCCGTTTCATAAATCTTCTTAAAAAATTAAGTACTTATTTATAAATTTTAAACTTAAAAATAATGGATTTACGATTTTTTTTTGCATCGTTTAAAATCTCATTAAGATCTTTCAAATAAAATCTATATTATATTTATATTTCTATTATAAAATAGGATCTCATTAAGATCTTTCAAATAAAATCTATATTATGTTTATATCTCTATTATAAAATAGAAAGGTGTGGAGACAAATTGTTAGAAAGGCATATATTCATTTGATCCAAATGTTATAGTGCATTCTTCTACTTCTCGGTTAAGTGCCTATGATTTTCACCTAAATTACACAACTACTATCCCCTTCCAACAGAGATGCGCAGTGCCGTAGGCACGGACCCATCAGGGATGTGTAATGCCGTAGGCACGGGCCCATCAGGGATGCATAATACCGTAGACACGGAATAACACTAGTATTTTTATATTTTAATAAGTCCATTTCTAAACTAGGGGCAATTTGTATGGAAAATTTATATTTTTATATTTTAATAAGTCAAATTGTCAATTTCAACACCCAATATCTCAGCGGTGGTAGGAAAATCAGCACACTAGTCGACACAATACTCACAATGTTGATTTCACAAAAAAAAAAAAATGATGACTGCGCATCAATGCGTGGTGAAAAATACCCTAACAAACATTGTTACAAAATACACATAAAAAATAAAAAAATAAAGCTAGATACTGCACATTTATTCGTATATATTTTCTCATAGGTGACGGTAAGGTCCTACTATCACTTGTGTGAGATGTAAAAAACATTTAAACGTTGCTGACGACGTCGTTTCCTGTGTTTCTCTAGGATTCATGAGATTTGCTACACAAAACGTGCTCTGCTGTTACTGTATTCTCATGAATTTAACTTCAATTTGAAAGTTTTGGTTTTATTTAAAAAAATTTGTATTTGTTAATTTTGTGCTAAATTTTTTGGATTATTGATTCGTTTCAACGAGAGTTTTTAACAATGTGGATTATTGATTCGTCATGACAAGAGTTTTTAGCAAAAATTCATCAATAACCCATAAAAATTTAGGAAAATGATATTGACACTTCAAAAATTGATGCAAATACTCCAAAATCAATGTATCTCCAAAGCCACTTTCCTTTGTTTTTTGGAGTGCCAATATCAATTTTTAGAGTACCAATATCATTTCTCAAAATTTAGCACAAAACTAACAAATGCGAAAAAATTTAAATAAAAACAAAATTAAAAAAATTAGTTAAACAAAAATATACTGTACAGTAATTCAAATACAACACCAAACGCAACATGTTCGTGAGAACGCAGTCGCCAGTCGGAACCCAGTTCAACCAAACACAAACACCCCCGTATCTCTCTCTCTCTTGCAAGGGCAATTAACTGTGAACTCCACCGTCAGTCGCTGAACAACAATGGGCGGCGACATGCGTTACGAGATCGGGCAAAACGCCTACATCAAGCTCGTCCTCCACGCCCTAAACCACAAGACCTCCGCCGTCAACGGCCTCCTCCTCGGCCGCCTCTCTGCCAACAACAACGACGTCGTAGAAATCACCGAGTCCGTCCCCCTCTTCCACTCCCAGATCGGCCTCCTCCCTCCCCTCGAGATCGCCCTAATTCAGGTCTCAATCTTCTCTTCTCTCTCTCTCTCACAACACTTTTGGATCTTACTCCCTCCGTCCCAAATTGCTTGCCCCACGAAAAACCGTGCAGTTTTTCTGATCGAAAAATAGAGATATTCCGTGCATTAATTTTTTGAATTTATTTGCACCCAATTAAAATGCTTCGTGATGTGCTCCTACGAAGAATTGTGCAGTTTCCTGATCGGAGAATAAAGTTATTCCGTGTATTTATTTTTTATTTATTTGCACTACGTTAAATGCTTCGTGACTTGCTCCTATGAAGAATCGTGCAGTTTCCGGACCGGAAAATAAAGTTATTCCGTGTTTTTATTTTTGACTTATTTGCGCTACGTTAGATGCTTCATGACGTGATCCTATGAAAAATCGTGCAATTTCCTGATCGGAAAATAAAGTTATTCAGTGTATTATGTTTTGTTTTACTTGCACCAAATTAAAATACTTCGTGCTCCTATGAAAAATTGTGCGATTTCCTGATCGGAAAATAAAGTTATTCCTTGCATTATTTATTTATTTTTGGATCTTCTTGCACCAGTTAAAATGCTTCGTGATAGACTCCTATGAAAATTCTTGCAATTTCCTGATTATTCCGTGCACTATTTTAAAAAAAATCTAGGCCAAATTAAAATTCTTTATGAGTTCTTTATTTTTCAATACGGTGTAAAGAAATTTTAAAGGTGCAAAAGAATGATAAATCGTAGAATTTTCTCTCTGATTAAAAAAATAGAGTTATTCCATGGATTATTTTTTAAAATTTTATGAGTTATTTTATATGGGGTAAAGATATCATAAAGAATTACGTACGAGAATGCTTAGTTTTTTTCAATCGTACAATTAAAGAAACCTAAAGAATTATGTACGAGAATAGTTAGTTTTTTTTTTAATCGTAAAATTGTACGACTGGTCATGAGGGGAACAATTTGGGACAGAGGGAGTAGTATTTTTCTTTTTCAATGGATTTGTTCTGGATGATTGGAGCAGATCGAAGAGTTTTATAGAGCTCAAGGTTTGGATATAGTTGGTTATTTCCACGCAAACGAGAGGTTCGACGACATCGAGCTAGGTAATGTTGCTAGGAACATCGGGGATCATATACATCGTTACTTCCCTCAAGCAGCTTTGCTTTTGGTAGGTTTCCAATTACAAGATATTTGTCAATTTATGCATAATTCTATGTAATTGTTTAAAGAGGGGCGTACCTAGTGCACGAAGTTCACACATCTCCGGGCTTTGGCCCCTGGGGAAGGGTTGATGTACTCAGCCTTACCCCTGCAAGCAGAGAGGCTGTTTTCAAGAATCGAACCGTGACCTACAGGCGACAATGGGTTAGCTTTACCTGTGCACTGGGTCTGCCCTTCAGTTATTAGTACTTGTTTATTGATTATATTATTTGTACCTTTATTATGTGAAATTTCAGTTAGATAACAAGAAACTTGAGGCTATATCAAAGGGGAAGGACAGGAGCCCTGTGGTGCAGGTGACTTTTTACTTGAATCTCAGTTCATGTTTTCATAGGGGATGTTGGCCAGTTGAAGGGTTTAGTTGTGGTTTGGCGGGACTTGTAGATGCCATTACATTTAATTAGCTCATCCATTTTCATCCACTCTTTGTTCATTGTTCAACTTGTTGATTGATGGTTACTTCCTAGAAGTTCTGTGTGAAAACTAAAATACCCCTTCCATTAAAGACATGGAAAATCTTGGACTGGTAGAAATATAAACTGGTATTGGGCACTGTGTAGTGTATACCATGAGGGGTGTTTCCTCTTGCTATTAGTTTTTGCAGAAGTCCCTGTGGAAACTTCAAGTTGCAAGTTAATAGGTGATTGCATATAGCTATATGAATCTTCCGTGGTTTCCATAGAAAATTGGATGTGATTTGGATTTGCTCCCCACCATTTGGTCCATTTCCCTCTAGAGCTCGTGAAAAACACTTTTATTTACAGAATTTGCTACACTTACCCATTATTTGTTGTGGATTAGATTGCTGGATTTCTTAAACCTGGGGCATTATACAGTCATGTATTTCGACCCCCTTTTCCATGCAGACGCAGCAATGTGAATTTATTGGCTTTTATGTCATCTCAATTCTCAACTTATCCTTGCTCATCTATCTTGGGTTGTTTCTGAAAATCCATTATGATGTTTCGCATAAGTTTGCCAACAATATAATTATTTTGTCGTTTGGCATTGTAGTCGCAGTTGTCCTCGCTGCAGATTTTTTTTCCTTGGCAGGCCATCTTGGCTGGCATCCCTGATTGACTTGTTTAAATTGGAAAGCTGATGTATCTTTGCAGTCATGGATGTTTGTTGTCAATTTTACTGCAATTATTTCCAAAGAAGATTTGTTATTTTGATTACCTCTTCATCAATTAGCTTTATACAAGAGATTCATCCAAGAGTTGGAAGCAAGTCGGATCAGATGGAAGCAGCCGATTGGCCATCAAGGAACCGTCAGCAAATATAGTTCTTTTGGACTATATTTCATCTCAGAAATGGCAGGATATCGTTGATTTTGATGACCACCTCGATGACATTAGCAAGTAAGAGCATGAGTCGATTTCCATACACTATTGTGCTTGGCAGCAATCCATTCGATTTACTTTGGCATGATTAAGGTTGCATTTCGTTTCTATTGCAGGGACTGGCTGAATCCAGAACTCTTCAAATAATCATGAGCATCTGGCACAACGTGCAGTTTTTCATCACTGATTATTCTCAGTAGTTTCTTGTGCTTCAACTTTGGCCGACCTTGGCCCATAAATTTGACAGCTGAGAGAGTTCATGGTTCTTGGGGAGTTTTGTGGATGTACGAACCGAATATTTGACAGCTGGAGATTGTTCATTTATAAACTTTTGTCTTTTGCTTTATGAATGCTTTAGTTGAAGTTTTCAGTCTTTGTTGTGGAATGAAAGATCCTTATCCGCTGGATAAGTATTGGATGCTCACTGTGACAAGTTTTTATGCTCACCTGCATTGCGGCAAGGTTTCGTAACCGCTAATCGGCCTCTCTGTGACCGTGAGGGTAAGAATGTGCAGCTGCTACCTATCTCACTCTGCTGTGGGTGTGGTCAAGCCTCTCTGTGACCGTGAGGGTAAGAATGTGCAGCTGCTACCTATCTCACTCTGCTGTGGGTGTGGTCATCTATTGGCTTTCGTAGCAGAAAATAGCTGAAAAACTGATACCGACCCTTTTTTTTTTTTTTTTATCCGACCCAATTTAAGGCCAGCTTTTTTAAAGGTTTGATTGTACATGGATGATAGTAGCCAGAGATGGTTGTTTATTTGGTTGTCAGTGCAAGCTGTATTGGCGACTACCAGAGAGCCGGATCCATGCGAGTTTTACGTTCTTTCTTACCTTCCCTATCACGCAAGGCCGCAACCAATTCGAGTTGCAGGCGAAGTTAGGGAGGACACGTTGATATCTCCCTTTCTGGTTGTAGTAGTTGTTCAATGGCTGTTTGGCCATGTCCGGGAAAAGTTGTCCGGTACTTCCCGTTACCAGCTTTATTTTGCGTTCGTGCGCCGTTGGTTTTGACATTTTTAGCCGTTCTTCTTGCTGCTTGTCTT
>BPLS01000482.1:58305-108815 GCA_019656275.1 Rhododendron kiyosumense | reverse complement strand
AAAGAGAAGACCAACCTTTCACATTCTCTGTGCTATTTTTAAATTTTGAACGTCACAAAGAGAGAAACCAAATCAAAGGTTTTCAAGTTTCTACCTTGGCTTCTATCCTAGGGTGAGACATACACATACACTAAATTCACCCCATATGAGATGGAGTTAAAAACAACATTGTATCAAAAACAATTAAAAAAAGTGGTTTTTTTTCCCCAAAAACAACCGGTGTTTGATACTTCATTTAGATTGTGTTTAGAAAGCGTTACGTTGTCCCTTCAGGCTCGGGCATGCGTTGCACCGTGCCTTCAGGCACGGGCATGCACTAGTAGTCATATACGAAAAGAAAATAACAAAGACAGAGCAGTTTTTGTCTATCCATACAAACCCAACTCCTTGAATTTTTAATAGATCATATTCGTCCAATTGAGAGCATACTTCCTATTAACCTCATAACTTTGTGAATGGTAAATTCTTTCAATTGATTGTGTTCAGGTTGTTTACTTAAAAAACTTGATTATCTTTTTTAATTTAAGTCAACTCAATAATTAATTTCTGTCTAAAGTTGATTCCTTTACATTCAATTAAATTTTTGCTTTTAATTTGTTCCCTTATAGATTGACTAGCGAATGCCCGTGCCTTCAGGCACGGCGCAACAAACATTTGCAAACCACCCAAATTTTCGGCATTAATTCCCTGAATCACAGGTGGTGGTCATACAGTTGTGCCTTCAACTCTGACAATGAGCAAAGGGAAAGTGCCAAATGATAAAAAGATAATGCTAACAATCGAATGATAATTAAAAAGATTACAACTGGTGGTTGCATGAATACCGCCATCTGCTGAGGCACCGTCATCCTTCCCAATCTCAATTGGTGGGAAGTGGGTCATTGGCATTTAGTTCATTACAATGGTAAAAAATAATGACATCAACACAATAGATTTAAACATACCTAAATTTCGAGTAAACACCCCAATCGCTTACAATTTTTTGTACGCATGCCTCTTATCATTATCTTCTCTATCATTTTGATTTAAGGCTTTTTAGACATCAAATTTTATAATAGGGGCTCCACTATTTTTAAACATATAGAAGAAGAATAGTATTGGAAGGGGCTCCACAATTTTTAAACACATCAAAGAAGAATAGAATAGGGAAAAAAAAGAAAAAGACTTGGCAATAAAACGAACAATATTAGTCAACCATTAAACGGGAAATAAAAGAATGGTAAGCCTTGTGTTCCCATTTGGGTTTCCTTATCAAACTAAAGATCTCATACGATGCACGAACCTTAAAATCTAAATCGATTATACTAACAACCTTACAACCAAGTACAAAACAAATACTTTTAGTAAAACGTATTGAAATAGAAAACATAACAAAACAAAAAGGGGAACAAATAGAAAGTGTAGAACATAGCAAAGCCATACCTATGGAGAGAAAACTGTAAAATACGAAAGACGGGGAGAGAGAACTGGATTGACTGGGTTAGTGATGCCTTTTCCCTATATAAAACAACTTTGAAAAACAACTAAAAGCCTTTTTTGTTAGAGGTTATATGTGCTCAGGTAGATGTTATTAGTTGATGTATTTAATTTGGAAATGATTTTGGAAAAGTAGGAACACGTTATCGCATAAGGAAGCTTATTTGTATAAGGAAATGATTTGAAATGATTTTCCTTATGTTGCTTTCCTTATGTCACTACCAAAAAATAAGTGTAGTGTAGAAACGTTTTGGAAAATTTAGTGTAGAAATTCATTATTGAAAATTATAATATTCAATCAAGCTTTCAAAAATCATGACCAAAAATTAGGGAGAGAGAGAGAGAGAGAGAGAGAGAGAGAGAGAGAGAGAGAGAGAGAGAGAAATTTTCTTTACCCGATTTGTCCACCCAAAATTATTCTCATAAATCAGTGGGATTGTTCCGAAATTTTAGGTTGATTGATTCATTTCAATACTTTAGACAGAACTACTTCCGGACTATTAGTTGGATTGATTCATTTAAATTTCAAATTTGAAATTAGACAATAAAGGAAATGAAGCTTCCGAACTATTAGTCAGATTGATTCATTTAAATTAGACAATAATTCTATTTTTTACTGATTCCTCTAATTCTATATTAGGGAAACATTTAAGACTAAAAAAGGAATATAGAATGGAGGGTGAAGATTTATGCAAAATGAGGGGATAAATCTGGATCATTGGTTGTCTTTTGGATTCAAACACTTCCCTGTCATATTATGCGGGCCAGTTGTAATCTTTTTTATCATTCGATTGTTAGCATTATCTTTTTATCATTTGGCACTTTCCCTTTGCTCATTGTCAGAGTTGAAGGCACAACTGTATGACCACCACTTGATAATCACAGAAAAAAAAATGAATTGAAAGGTTTGAAGTAGCAAACGTTTGATCTTACTGTTAAAATAACAAACATTTGCAAACCACCCAAATTTTCGGCATTAATTCCCTGAATCACAGGGATCCATTCTTCCCCGGAAATCTGGCTGTAAGCATTATTTTCCAATTTATGTGATAATCAATAGAAGTTTAAATGTCAATATTTGGTAAATGTGGTAAAAAATTAAATCCTTGAATCATAGGGAATCAATCTCAGGGATCCTTTTAAATGTGGTAAAAAAATTAAATCCCTAAATCATAGGTAATCAATCTCAGGGATCCCTCTTTTTTTTATTAGCCGGTTACCAAAATGCGATGATGATAACCTTGAACAACCAACGGTCTAGATTTATGTAGGAGACAAATCTGAGCGTTGGTTGTCTTTTGGATTCAAACCCAGTCCTATCTTATTATATAGATTTTCCTACAGTCATATACGAAAAGAAAATAACATAGATAGAGCGATTTTTGTGTATCCATACAAACCCAACACCCTCTACAACCATCGGATCAAATTTTCAATAGATCATCTCCGTCCAATTGAGAGTATACTTCTTAATATAAACCTCATAACTTTGTGACTGGTAAATTCTTTCAATTGATTGCTTTTAGGTTATTTCCTTAAAAAACTTAATTATATTATTGAATTTAAATCAACTCAATAATTTATTTCTATCTAAAGTTGATTATCTTACATTCAATTCAATATTTATTTGCTTTTCAGTTGTTTCCGTTTAAGTTGATTTCCCTACAGTTATATACGAAAAGAAATAACATAGGATTTTATGAATGCAACATGGTATTGGATTTGAATTTGTTGGCTCGAATGTATGTGATTTGGATGATTATTGGTAGTGTCGTACATATGGATTATATGTTATTTTTCATATTATAAAATTGAAAATAGCGATGAGGAATCGAAAACAAAAACACTTTTTTATGATAAAATTTTTTTTTTGCTCAAAACGGATTGCTTCTTGTCTTTAGGAACAAACAATCCCTGGTACAATGTATAGGGTTATATGAGCATCTCTTGGGTTTCATTAAACAAACAAAAAAATAACCAAAAGTATACGAGTACATACTCCTAGATACATACATCAAGTATATACGTGTTTTGTAACCCGATTTGAACTCATATCGGGTCCCAAAACAATAATCCGAGCTGTTTATTTTGTTCTAAATGGTTTGTTTAGGGTTGCTACAAAAAATAAACCCAATCTAATATCTGTAAGTTTTTTTTATAAAGCATCCAATTTTGCTTCAAAATCCGGACCTAGATTATGGAAAAAAGTTGGATGTTTTGTAAATACCTTTTCCGATTTCAGATTGATTTTATTTTTTACAAAGACCCTAAACAAACTATTTTAAACAAAATGAGCAGCTCGGATCAATGTTTTGGAATAAAAGACAGATTCAAAACAAGTATGTACGCAATGTATGTACATATGTGTACCTATAGCAAAGCTGAATAAATAGAACTCTACAAATCGCTCCCCAAACCAATTCCCCTGTAAAACCCTAAACCCTGACTTTTGCATCCCCTTTCTAATTCAAACTCCATACCTCAAAACCATCCCAAAAATTAGATCTTTCGCAACAAGAGAGAGAGAGAGAGAGAGAGAGAGAGAGAGAGAGAGAGAGAGAGAATGCCTCTGGTGCCGATATGGGACTTGCCCGACGTGCCCAAGGGAGAGCTCCCACCCCACCTCGAACTCCAAAGAACTCGGGTCCTCTGCAACTCCGATGCTCCCATTCATGTACTATACTCTCCTTCTCACTCAATATTCATCTATTTGTATCTATTTTATACTCACTCAACTTGCCAACACAGTAAAAAGATTTCGACTTTCAAACTCCAGTGCTTGGTTTCTCTTTCAAGTTGTTAACTTTTTGGTGCCGTTGTGTAGTACCGGCCCTGAGCAAAGGCGAGCAACACGGTCTCTTAATTTTGCTAAAATGAGGGACTCCCAAAAAGTTGTGTAGTATTGATTAAACATTTTTTTGATAAGAAAATAATTATATTAGAACAAAGGCATTAAGGGAATGCCTTCCCTATACCAAAAAAAGGCCACAAGACCAAAAAAAAGCCTCAAGACAAAAAGGCCCTATACACTCCGAGGAGAATGAAAAAAGCTCAAACCAATCTAAAAAATGGTCAAGAGAAGAATTACAATCTCTCTTGTCCCAACTATACAAGCTATTCTCTAAAAA
This sequence comes from Rhododendron kiyosumense, assembly GCA_019656275.1. Taxonomy (NCBI): domain Eukaryota; kingdom Viridiplantae; phylum Streptophyta; class Magnoliopsida; order Ericales; family Ericaceae; genus Rhododendron; species Rhododendron kiyosumense. The sequence continues at coordinate 104,211 of BPLS01000482.1, read as the reverse complement.
CTTTTTAATCTAATCAAAGGCTTTTCCACCCCTTAGAAACATCTCAAAGAAGTGAAATTATGTTCATTCGGAAGGAGCATAATTAGAAGTTTTGCGGCTGAGAATGAAAGATGAGTGATCTTTAAGTGAGTGTTTTAATTTTTTTGTGATATTGGTGCTTGATTTTAACATTTTATTTTGTTGGATACTAAAAATTTTGCCTTTTAAGTAGTTGCCTTGTCTTTTTAACATTTTGGTTGTACAAATAGAAAGGCCCCACTTTCCTATATTTGCCTTGGCCCCTAAAATATCAGGGCTGGCCCTGTCATTATGTTTTAATAATTTGGTTGGAGTCTCATGCTATTTGGGTTTGTTGTTTTTTGGGGCATATTGGGATTAAAGACAGAGAATGTACAATACTCTGGTGCTTATGCTTCCATGGGAGTTGATAACAGTGTAAGGTTGGACCAATTCCGAAATAACTTCAAAGTGGAAGTGATTCGACTTAGTGAGGATGAGATTGAGTTTGACATGATAGGTATTGATGCTGCCATCGCTAATGCTTTCCGAAGGATTCTCATAGCTGAGGTACGTTTGAAATTCAGCCATATTCTCTTAATTGTTTGGAATTTTGTCGTGTTGATCAGTTTAATACAAGTTTTGTTTTCCTTGTTGGACGTAGTCGAATGAAAGTTTGTCTTAATGGATATTTGCAGGCTTTTCGTTGTTCCACAGGATTCAGTTTAGTATATATATGGTGGACGATGACCTAAATAACTGATTGTCTATGTATGTTGAAGTGTTTGTACCTCCAAGATTTGGAATGATAATGGAAGTTCACTTCATCCCTGATGGTACCATTCCACCTTCTCATATGAGACGCGATATGGATCACAGTTTTGATTGAACAAATATATTATTTGCTCGCAAAGCAACCAGATAAATAGAAGTAGGCTTAGAAATTTTGCAGGAATTGATCAATTGATGTTTTGAAAAGTTGTCTGCTCTGGTCCCCGTGAATTAGCATGGTAATACGAAAAATACCAAATGACTTGCCGCTGACTATTGCTTGGTTTCCTATTAACTTTTCTTGATATGTTAGCTTGTGATGCCTAATGTACCATAAAAACGTGGGAGATTTGGTGATTGGTCCACTATAGAGATTTCATAAGCCCACAAGTTCAGCCCAATATTTTGTAAGCCCACAAGTCCACACGCGTAACCTAAACCCTAGGGTACCCTATGAAATTGTCTAAAACCCTAAACCCTATGAAGTGCCTAATCCACTAAAATCTTATAATAGGAAAGTGCATCCTAAAACCCTATGAAAGTGCCTAAATCTTAGGATACGCTACGCTAGGGTTCCCTAGGGTAGTAGGGTACCCTACCCTATAATAGGAAAATGCATCCTAAAACTCTATGAAAGTGCCTAAACCCCTAAGGTACCCAACCCCAGGGAGTGGACTGGGCCTACAATAAACTTTTTAAAATGGACTTGACACCTTACAAAACTAATAGCTAGACTTGTGGGCTTATGAAATTCACATAATAGACCTAAGACCAATTTTTTAAAAAAGAAAGGGAGTGTAAAAGTGATTTAACTCTTTCACTCACCCAGGTAACCTGGAGCAGAAAAACTTATTTACAAAGGTTTTCGTAAATAAGTTTTAAGGCGCTCAATCTCGCACGTCCAAAAATGTTTTGGAGGATCCAAATTTAAAATAAATTTTTTCCAGTAAGGTCAAAGTTTAAAAATAATCTCAACCATTAATTGTCGAGATGGACGAGTGAGATCGCGCACCTCCGTGAATAAGTTATTCTCAACATGGAGATATTTGACGCTCTCACTCCACATTTCCCAAGAAAGTGGAATAATATTCTATTTCCCCAAATTCCACACGATCGCATCATTTCATGATCATCATCTACGAGGCACGAGCTCAGCTCTTTCTTCCTTTCTTTTACACTATTGCGTAGAGAATGTACCTAGGGTTAACCACATTCCTCATCTATGAGCTGTGCTCCTTTTTGCATCCAACGCAGTAGGCTCATTGTTGTCTTTCATACTCCTACACTCGATTGCATGCCATTTGTTTGCATCAATCAAATGTGCAAGGATATTGTAAGAGCAGCACCAACATTGCCAATCTCGTGGTTAACCCTAGGTACGTACTCTACTCAGTAGTGTTTTCAGTAGTGTAAAAGAAAGGAAGAATGAGCTCGTGCCTCATAGATGATGATCACAAAACGGTACGATCGTGTGAAATTTAGGAAATAGAATTCTTCTGCTTTCTTGGGAAATGTGGAGGGAGAGCGTCAAAATATCTCTAAGTTGGGAATAACTTATTCACGGAGGCCCGCGATCTTACCATTCGTGTAGGCAATTAATGGTTGAGATTGTTTTTAAACTTTGACCGGTAAAAAATATCTTTTACCGGTAAAAATTTGTTTTTAATTTGGATCCAAAACACTTTTGGATGCGTGAGATTGAGCACCTTAAAACTTATTTACGAAAACCTCCGTAAATAAGTTTTTTGGCTCCAAGTTACCCTGGTAGGTGAAAAAGTTAAACCACTTTTACACTCCCTTTCTTTTTTACCCTTTTTAGTAGGAGTAGTGTTTGTTACAACTTCCTATTTCATGTATTCAAACTTCAAAGAGAAGGATGAAATGGCAATATTATAAACTTAGAAAACAAACCATGAAACAAGTTGGGTGGAAAAATTAATCCCCAATATTCGCTATTTATTTCAGGCTTTTTATATATATTTTTCAAGGCAGTGAGTTTGAATTCTTTCCTTTTTTTTGCTCAAATTTGGTCCTTCTTGTAAAGTAAAAAATTAAATGAAATATAACTCAAAAGTGCACGTGAAAAGGTTAAGCTTTTCGAGATTGAGGCATTCAGTTCCACAGTTGTGTGGAAAAATTATTAACTTAGAAAAGAAACCATGCATATAAAGAAAGGGCAGATGATACAATTGAGTGGAAAAATTCTAGATTCACTATTTATTTCAAGCTTTTTATATATTTTAAGGTGGTGATTGAGAATATTTTCATTTTTCTTAATTTTTGTTCTTTTTGTGAACTTCCTTTTTAAATGAAAATTTCATATAATTTGAGCTGAGAAAGTTCATGTGGAAAATGTTAAAGATCGAGGCATTCAATGATATGGTTGCATAGTTACACTTAAGTGCATGAGGTCTTGGATTTCTTGGGATCGGTACATATTCCCATGACATTTGAATTTGGTTTGTACGTATTTTTCTCATTTTGCATTAATTGGATGATTAGTTTGGCTTTATTCAAAAAAATATTTGTAATGAACTTTGTTATGTAAGTGCCGTTGGGCTCTATATCAATATAATCTTACTTGTTGGCAAAAAAAAAAAACAAAAAAAAAAAAAAACGCATTTTTACAGTTTTAATTTCTTTTATGGGGTGCAAAGTAAAACTCAAACTAGACGCATTTTTTGTGTTATTTATGCATTTGTATTATGTTAAGCGTTTTTCTGAAATTGTATCATAGGCTTCGACGTGCTCTAAAGCATTTGTTGATCGTCATATGAAAGGTTGAAGCATTTCCGAATTCACGGCAACTTTAGTTTTCATGTATACAGACACATAGCACATACGTATGTTGAGTGATATGTGTAAAATAGTTATGTATGTATATGTACACTTGCACAGAATACCTATATGTATTGGTTTGTTTTCATTCCTTGAGTGTTTTGTCACCATTTTCCACCTTTGGATAGCGAACTGTTATGAGCATTGTTTCTCTCGTGCTCTCTTGCTGATATATTGACATACGGGAACTCCGAGAGACATGCATACATACATATCTGTATCTGTATGCACTCCTTCTTGTTTTCATTTGCATCAGTTGGGTTTGCTGGTTCCATAGAAATATTGGCTTTGTGCTAAAGCTATGATTGTATGCAGCTTCCTACGATGGCTATTGAAAAGGTTCTTATTGCAAACAATACCTCAGTAATCCAAGATGAGGTGCTTGCTCATAGATTGGGTCTCATCCCAATCAAGGTTGACCCAAGACTGTTTGACTATATGTCAGGTTTTGTTATTTTTTGCTGTTATTAATTTGATGTCTTCTTCTTTAGCAACTATCTGGTGTATTTGCATGTGCTAAATGGGAGAACTTATTTTGCTTTAATATTTCAGAAATTGATGAACCTAATGAAAAGAACACCATTGTTTTCAAGCTCCACGTTCGTTGTAAAATTGGTGGTCGACGTCTAACTGGTATTGTTACAGTCATTTATTTTCATTTTCTGGATTGTTGATGTATCATATATTGACGGTGGTGATGCTTTATAAATTCAGTAAAATCAGATGAGCTGAAATGGTTGCCAAATGGAAGCGAGTTCCCTCTTTCTGCAGAAAAGTCAACATCAACATCAGCTTCAAACTCAAAACCGAAGACATATACGTCATTTCGTTGCAGCCAAGATTCGTTGCCAGAATTCTCTAATGATCCAATTGCACCCAAGCACCCAGACATTATCCTTGCTAAACTTGGATCAGGGCAGGTAATTTTTGTATTACGTTTCATTTTTTTCATAATGACAGATGACCCCTACTTTAATATCAGTTTTCTTTTGGCAATGGCTCAGCATAGTAAATGAGATGCTAAACTCAGGCAGGCCTGGGGTAAATGATTTCCAATACTTGCTTGAATAGGTACTGTAAAATAGTCAAGAAAGGGTTGCTTATTTGCTAAATTATGTGTGAGATGTGCGCCTAGTTCCTTGTAGGGTGTCTCTGGTTCCCTTGGATACATCCAGGCCCTCCAAGGTCACGGTTTTGGTTACTGCTAGGACCATTTACATTGAATATTGAATAGGTGCAAGTACTCGTAAAGAATTGTATGCTATGGATGTGGGTCCACAAGTTAATTACTCATGAAGGGCTGGGTGACAGGACACTATGGGAGTGGATTCAAATATTGAGTCAGGAAATGACCCTAGCTATAAGGCTAGAACTCCTCCTATTGACTTACCAAAGAGGATATTGTTCACCTATGATTAGATTAGTCAAATTTGATATATTTTACTTACATGACGTTTTGCATTGGTTAATACCAAGCCTTTTTTGTGAAGAGTGAAGTTATTGTTCAGATTGAAGGCTTACTGAGGATTGGTGCTACTTAAACTCTTTCAAACATTGTGGTGTCATCTGAACTTTTATTTACTAAATTACTTGCCAACAGAAAAGACCGGTATTGCTAGTTATCATTATATTTAGTTGTCTCATGTCATCATATTAAATTTTGGTATCTTTTGTAGGAAATTGAGCTGGAAGCACACGCTGTTAAAGGCATGGGTAAAACACATGCAAAGTGGTCCCCTGTGGCAACTGCTTGGTATAGGATGCTCCCCGAGGTAATTGACATTGTAATTGTTTTTGTGTTTTGTTATTACGCCGAAAGATGCAACTGCAGGTTTTTGTGAAAGCATAAATTTTTGTTTGTTTTGTAAAAAGGTTGAATTGTTGCAAGAACTCAAAGGAGAGATGGCAGAAAAGCTTGTAAAGAAATGTCCTGTCAACGTATTTGATATTGAAGATTTGGGTAATGGTAAAGTGATTCTATTTCTCTTTCTGGTCTATCGTCTATACACTCCAAGAAGCTGATTCTCCCCTCCCTCCCTCTCTCTCTCTCTCTCCCCCTCTCTCTCACACGTAAGATGAAATGTGTGAAGCAGAGTCTAGTAAATTGGCTGCTTATGATATGCTTTTTACTTTATTCTGAAAAATGGTTTGGTTGCTGAGTAGGTAAGAAGAGGGCAACCGTGGCTCGTCCACGAGCTTGTACACTTTGTAGGGAATGCATCCGAGAGGAGGGATGGGACAAGTATGTGGCCCTACATCGTGTGAAAGATCATTTCATCTGTAAGTAATCTAGTTTGTTTGCATTATTTTGAGAGACAGGTTTATCTTTTAAGATATTGAATTGTGATAGCTTATGGAGTTCGTGGTTCCAATTCACAATTGGAAATGAAGACATGTTTCTTTTGGTGGCTTATCTCATACCTGGACTAGAGGGTAAACTACAAAATGACCATGTTGTTTATAACGTAACTTCACTTATAGCTTTTGAAAGAGGTCATAAGATACTATAATTCTTGACTTTTGGCTACATCAGCTAACAAGTTTGTGGCCCTATTGGAGTCTCTGTTTTGATGCTTACACTGAAAGAGAGAAGATAGAAGCCTAATTTCAATTCATTGCCTAAAACATGCTTTCGGTATGAGCTATGAGCACAGCCTGTTATGCCAGCCATGAAGTAGAAAAGTAAATAAACCAACAAGTGATCAAAACAAGGACACAAAGATATACGTGGTTCCGCTCTAGTACATAGTAAGAACGTACTCCATGGGTGAAGAGCAAGAGAGGATTCACTATGAGCGGGGAGAGAATGTAAAGAGCCAGCTATACCCGTGACTCTCAATGAAGCACCAAACGAAATTCAGGGACAAATCTTTGGTGGAACCCAAAAACGAGCACAGACCCTTGGTGGACCGTGGAACCCAAAGAGACATCCTAATATCAAGCCCCAACAACAAAAGGAACGAAGAACTCCAAAATAACACTCAAAGGAGCCTCTCCTTAATAGACCCAAAAGGGACAAAAACCATAGGAACCCTACAAGGTCACTATTTATAGGAAAGGCCTGAGAATAAGCCTAAACTGACCTAGAATAGGAATTCTAGTCAAATAAGCCTAAACCGACACAGAATAAAAATTCTTGTCAAATAAGCCTAAATCGATGTAATACAGGAATTCTAGTCACTTTCCAACACAGCCTTTATTTCTTTCTTTTTACCCCCTGTTTCGTGGTAATTTCTGGTCTCTCCCTGTGTCTTTCTGTGACTATAGCTTGTTAATTCATACTAATGAAGCATTTCTATGACACTAGAGGAGGTGGAGTTTCTGTGGCAGTTCGATTGTCACTATTTCCTTAGTTGTGATTGCGACAATATTCCGCTGAAAAAATGGAGTTTAGGGCATTGACTTATTCTGTCGATTAGTTTCAAGACTCCATATTTTGTTTCTGCTGAAAAATGGAGTTTAGGGTATTGACTTATTCTGCAAATTAGTCAGACTGACATGCTTCTAAATCTCCAAGTGTACTCCTTGCAGCAAATTGGTTATTCGACTATTGTAAACGTCCCGTCACGAGGTTTCAAATAGATCTTTTTATGCATTCAAATTTCAAAACCACACAATGATGCATTGCGTGGATTTGGATCAAGAGAGGAGTAGTTTGTGACAGTCTATAGAAGTGAGAGATTAGTTTTTCTTCTCTCAAAATATTCATGGGAAATGATGGGAGTAAGTGGATGAATCCAGTTATAGGCATGAAAGGGTAACAAATATTCGGCTGTGAACTGCACAAATAGGCTTCCGATGCAAAACATCCTAGTTTTACAAGTGGATACACACACAGCACTTTTAATTAATTGGTATATGATGCTCCACGCATTTGTCCCCCCATTCTAGGTTGAACCATTTCCTGTTGCACCTGCACAAAAACTAATGTAGTCGTCGTGTTTTATTTAGAGCAATTAATTTAGCAGTATTCCCTCCTGAGTTTTTCCTTTTCTTTCCAAACAATAAATGTTTTAAGTTATATTCATTTCTCTTTCCCTGCTCAAGTTACCATTGAGTCAACCGGAGCATTACCTCCTGAAGTGCTGTTCACCGAAGCTGTGAAGATTTTGGAAGACAAGTGCGAGCGCGTGATAACTGAGCTCTCATGATGTTTCTGTGTGTTGAATGTAAAACCTTTCTGCTTAAGGATTATGATGAGTCTGTTGAAAGGGTATGCTAATATATGCAAAAAAAGAAATCCATGGATTATTGATTCTTTTCGCTTCTTTGACAATCTTAATTATATCTGAATCTATTGCAGTTTCATGAGAATGGGAGTTGAGCACAAAATTAAAACCCTAGAGTTTCTATTGATTGCCTGTTCTGGATATTTCACCAAGGACGAAGAGAAATCCCACGTGTCCTTGTTACTGTTGTGCGGTGAGAAAAGAAGTGCAGTAATCACCAAAACACAATTGGCAATCCATATGTTAAACAGCTGTGGTGAATTTTTTTACTTAGTGAAGGTAGGCAAGCATCGTTTGTGAAGCAATCTTTGCCAGCTTTTGGGCTTTCACTTCCAGTTCTTGTACCCTCTCTCTCTCTCTCTCTCTCTCTACACACCAGCGTAGATCACTAAAGTGATGGGTTTTCACGGTAAATGTTATGAATCGTTATGGTGCCGCAGAACCGTCATAGGTAGGAGGGTTTGTGAATACGTTTTGGAAGTTTCAGTTTATGCTACGAGACTTGCTGGCGAGAAGAGTTTTGAGTCCTTGTGATGTCTTTGTTAACATTTAAAGGAAATTCATTTATCTCCATCTAAATCAATGCATTCTCCAGGTGGGCAATCAAAACCTAGAAAGGTACAACAATTCTTCATTTGACAACCCAACTTATAAAACCATTTCTAATGTAGGAGTAATAACCTTGTTGGGAAACATGACACATTTCTCAGTACCATAACTGTTTGCCCACCCCTACCCTACCTTGTCCTAAACCTAGACTCCCATTGGATGCTATATAATACAATGATTGAGATCTAGAATTTGTCAAGGAAACTCTTAGTTTACTTTGCATAATTAATTAAATGAATATACAAACATGAACCCTTATTTGAAATATTCTTGTGATTTTTATTAATCATCATCCTAACCTAGAAAAAATGAACTCAGCTACTTTACTCTCGATGTTTTCTGTTTATTTCTTCTTTTTTTTTTTTTCCCCATTATTCCACAAACCCCCATTCAAACAAGGCGGAGCGTAAAAAAATATGAATTCTTTTTAATCCGCAGGCTGCGTTGTATTGATGTGTTCATCGCGGTTCCGTCTTTGATGATCAAGTAAATAATCAACTTTATTGATCTATAATCACCCGATTAATCACTTTAGACTTGATATAAAAATAACTGTTCTAGAAATAACATAAACAGCTGGCATGAGAGACCAACAATAGAAAATTGTACCCTGCATTTTCTGACTGCGGAGAATCCACATTCAAAGGGAAATTTCTTCTGACAATATAGTTGGGCCATGTGCCTTGTATAAATATCATTATTGAAAGCAAGCTATAAGTCATTTTGGCATTTTGGGGACCACTAACTGGAAGAAACCAAGAACCGGTAACTGAGAGGAGCTGTAACTTGTTGGTTTTGGTTTTTGGATTTTAAGTGAAGAGAGAGAAATGAAAATAATGATTACGAAAAAATTTATTAGAGATTGTGCGCCGAGGGAAAATCTAAAATCTCAAAACTCAAAACTTGCAATTTCTTTCTTAAGGGGTCAGGTTGCAAGAGACATCTCTTGTGATTTTCATAGTCCTTACGTGCAAGATTTGCTTTTGATCGGATCGATAAAAGAATAGTCGAGTTGCGTGTAGACTGACCTGAAAACCTTTGATCATCGAGCAAAAGAAGCCCCAGGAACATATAGTGGGTCATTTGCCAAATTGTGGACGTCCTGAATGGGAAATCCCCAAAATGTGTAAGCATGACAGACAGGTTGAGACTTGGTGGCCCATGTGTTGAATCAATCAGACCCTTTTGTTTTAGAGAAAAATGAATAAATTCTTTATACCGTGAATGTAAAATATTTGTTTTCTCTAAATTAATATATTTATTTTTTTAAAATTAATTACATTACGTTACGTTGTAAAACAGTATTTTTAATTAATAGAACATGACAACGTGACGCAATATAATTAATTTGAAGAAAACAAATACCGAGTATTTACACCCACAGTATAAAAAATTTAATCTCGAATTGAGAAAAAAATATACTCCCATATTATCGATCAAAAGCTCTACTTTAGCTTTGACTCCCATATTTCCTCTCCTTTCTCTCACAATACATGGGCTAGCCCACAGAGACCCACCACTCTCAAAAGGCCAAAGCTTTTTCTTCCTTTTCCCCTCTCTCTCTCTCTCTCTCTCTCTCTCCACACATTTTAGGAGAGGTGGACACACTCTTTATCTCTCACTACTGTAGTGCTCTTTTTGCATTACATTTGCCAAAGCAAAACCCTAAAGTTCCGATCTTTGCAACTTCAGGTACTATTTTTGGGCTTCTTTTTCTAATTTTTCTATGCTTTTTGGGTGGTCCTGCGATTTGCTTTGTGGGTTTGCTGTTGTATGCCCTCCACTTTGTATTTTAGCAAATGGGTCTTTGTGGGGTTTTAGATCCTATCGTTTGGTAGGGTTTTCATCAGACGAGGTGGGTCTTTGCTCAAGATCTGTGCTTTTCATTGACCCTTTCTCCTGTCTATCTTTATCAGTTTGTTCTTATCCTTTGATATATGTGGTGTTTGGAAATTACCAAGAGATATTTAGAAAACTGCATTTCGCATGTAGTATTTTTTCTTTTTAGTTTCTTTTCCTGCAATCGTTGATATTATAAGGCTTGACAGTTTTCTTGGTGGTGGAAAAATTTGCAATTTGAGGTATGTGGGCTGTGATGCTTCTACTTCCATGATGTTTTAGTTTTTTTGAGGATATGTTGGCTGATTTCTTGTTATCAAACCATCGATCTGGATCTGCAGCCTTTCTTACTTATATTTCTTAGTCTCTGCAGAAGTTTTCTTTTGTACTATTAGTTTGTAATGTTAATTTTTCTTTGTTGAGAGATGTTTCCTTGCTCTAATCTCTAGATTTTCTGAGGCCAAGATGAACTTTAGATCTACTTGATTCTTAATTGATGCTGTCTTGTATAGGGTTTATAAATTCAATCCCTGGAATTTATGGTTCTGGGAGGGTAATTTTCTTTTCTCACCTTGATGTGAGGTGCCGTGTAGTATACCTGACTCTTACTGTACGGGGTATTTATGGTATCTTGCGTTGGATGTTTGTTTTTTTGTGTACAATGTTTGTGCCAATCGAAATCATCTCGTCATTACAGAACATGCCCTATGCAAAATCATTGTTTGAAATCTTCTTGTTGGTTCATCATCATTCATGTGACTTAAATGGAGCTGGGTGGTATTAATAATCAATTGATTTCAATCTGCTATGTTTCGGCGTATAACGTTATGCTCATTTGTAATGTTATTCTTTTCATTACTGTAGATCTGTTCGTTGGTGGAGTTGGGGATGAGTAAAAATATGGTGTGGCCAATGGAGAGAGCCATCTATTAAATCCGGAGGATGACTATGGGGGTTGTCCATTCTGATTAGTTTAGCCTGTTTGAGTCTTTTTCAATGGCCTCTAAATCTTGTGTGAGAACTTCTCCCGAGAAACAAGGAAAACCGACTGGTAATCAGACATTAGAAAGAAACTCTTGCAGTCCTGTACCTTTGCCGATTTCAAAGACAAGTAAAGCGGAGGCTGATGAATCAAAAAACTTTCCAAGAAGTGTGCGTCATACTGCACCCAAGCAGGTAAAAAATGAAGCAACGGAGGAAATGAAATCACTGAGTTCTCACCAAAAGGGGTCTTCCAATGATTTGGATCGTAAATTTAATTCAAGCTTATCCTTGGTTGATCCGAAACAAGTATCAACAAATGTAAGTCCTGCAGTCAATGACTTTATGGGATCACTTGATGGTGGAGCTTATCAGGAAAAGAAATCGTCGGATCATGCAACTGTAAAGGATAGCTCAGCTGCTGCCAAAGTTAGCGATGGGACCAATAGCCTTGCAAAGACTAGTGGAAGTGCTAAAAATAGTGATCGAGCTGATTTTGTTGAGAGTGGAAAGAGCAGCTTGTGCAGAGGTAGCACAAGCAGTGATGTAAGTGATGAAAGTACTTGTAGCAGCTTTAGTAGCAGTATTAACAAGCCTCACAAGGCAAATGACTCAAGGTGGGAAGCCATCCAAGTTGTTCGAACAAAAGATGGTGGATTAGGTTTGAACCATTTCAGATTGCTAAAGAGGTTAGGCTGTGGGGATATTGGAAGCGTCTATCTGTCAGAGTTGAGTGGCACTAAGAGTTATTTTGCTATGAAGGTTATGGACAAAGCAGCATTAGCGAGCCGTAAGAAGCTGCTTCGCGCTCAGACAGAAAGAGAGATACTGCAGTGTTTGGACCATCCCTTCCTTCCCACATTATACAGTCATTTTGAGACAGAAAAGTTCTCATGTTTGGTGATGGAGTTTTGCCCAGGAGGCGACTTGCACACACTTCGGCAGAGGCAGCCAGGAAAGCATTTTTCTGAACAAGCTGTTAAGTATGATTCCCGTCCCTATGGGTGAATCCATTATTCGCAATATCTTCCTTTCTTTAACTTATTATTTGCATGCCTTTGGTAGAATGTTTCTTAACAGTTTTGACCGTTCTTTCTGATATCCAGAGATTTGTTACTATATGATTGTTTTTTATTATAGTTTCATTGCATATAAAACTGCATATTAGTGCATCCCCTGGAATCTAGATTTTAATTCATCTTCTTGTATAATTTCTATGAAAGATTTCAATTAAAGTTTAACTCCACCTGCAAATGTTGTAGTAGTCAACATTGTGAAGCTATATGTAGGAGAGTTGTATTTTGTGGAATCTAGATGTTTTCAGTAATTTTTACCAGCAATAGCATGGTATTCGCCTTTGCTGGATTTTCCTTTATTGTTCTTTCGAATCTTTCCTCTCTAGCAAGTTTCCCCCTTTGTTTCTAGTACTACCGGCAGTTATTGAAAAGGTGTTCATTTCAGAAATATATCATTTCTTGTATTGCCTTTACTCTTTTCCTATATCTCGGTCTCTGAAAGGCTTGTTTCTGAACAAATTAGTCAAATCTTCCACCTTTTGATCTGATGACACATGCTAGCTAGCAACCTTCCTGGAGCATTTCTCGTCTTCACAATGGTTGATTACAGGCGTCATCAAGAAATGGGGAGAATGGTTGAAAGAGTTTTTCGAAATGGATTAACTCAAGAAGGGAAAAATATTAGCTAGTTATGTAAGAATGAGTAACAGATGCGAGCTAAAGTTCTTACCTAGTAACATTCATCTGGTATCATCAGTTCACTTAAATGCTTTTTTTTTTTTTTTTGAAAAAGCACTTCACTTAAATGCTGAGAATATAAGTATTGCTGTTGTTTTTCTTAGCTTTCTGTTCACTTTTGCTGTCAACAACCTTACAACTGTCAATATGCAGGTTTTATGTAGCAGAGATCCTCCTTGCGATGGAATACCTCCATATGCTAGGGATAGTCTACCGAGACCTCAAACCAGAAAATGTACTTGTGAGGGAAGATGGACACATAATGCTTTCCGACTTTGACCTCTCTCTCCGCTGCACCGTCAGCCCGACACTAGTCAAATCCGCATCTGTCGACATTGAACCCTTGAAGAAGAACCCCGTTTATTGTGTCCAACCAGCTTGCATTGAACCCTCTTGTATCCAGCCCTCATGTGTACTTCCAACAACATGTTTCACTCCTCGCTTCTTCTCAAGCAAACCCAAGAAAGACCGGAAACCCAAGACCGAAATCGGAAACCAAGTCACCCCGTTGCCCGAGCTCATGGCAGAGCCGACTGGTGCCCGTTCAATGTCCTTTGTCGGGACTCACGAGTACTTGGCACCAGAAATCATTAAAGGTGAAGGGCATGGAAGTGCGGTGGATTGGTGGACATTAGGTATCTTTCTGTACGAATTATTGTTTGGTAAAACACCTTTCAAGGGATCCGGCAATCGGGCCACACTTTTCAATGTTGTGGGTCAGCCGTTGCGGTTCCCAGAGTCCCCTGTAGTTAGTTTTGCCGCAAGGGATCTGATAAGGGGTTTGCTAGTGAAAGAACCGCAGCATAGGTTGGCATACAAACGAGGAGCAACAGAGATAAAACAACACCCTTTCTTTGAAGGTGTGAATTGGGCTTTGATCCGTTGTGCAAGCCCGCCCGAGATCCCAAAGCCTGTTGAGATTGAACGAATTCCCGGCCCAGCAGCATCAACAAGCGAAAAAGCTGCTGTCGTAGCTAATGCTGATCAGAAAAGTTCCGACAATTATCTTGAATTCGATTTCTTCTGAGGTTTTCCAGACCTTAGTTGCTATTTGTTTCTTCCTCAAGGAAAGATGTAGAGTTTGCGTTTTAGGGACATCAACCGTGATGATTTCTTTCAGGGTTTTTACATCAACGTTTGGTGTTTTATATGGATGTTTCCTGTTGTTATTAAGTTAAAACAGTTCTCAAATGTTTGTTGTATTGCAGAAGGCAGAAGCCAAGTATTGATGCTGTCAATCCATAATGTGAAGTCAGTTATTGGTCCTTTTTTCACAACAGTGTATATGTTTTGCTGGAAGGCACAAATTTCTGAACTTGCATCTGTCTGTTTAGTTTTGTAGAGCATTTTTCCCCCAATAGAGTTACATTGGGATGGATCATTTTGCCGAAAAGTGTTTCGCATATACTGTGAGTATCCATTATGAGATCATTAGAAGATCCTCGATGGTATAGATAACCTCAATTCGGATAGATAACCTCAATTCTGAAATAAACAGAAAAGTCGGGTCTTTTCTTTTTCTAGAGATCTAGACTATCAATCTAGAATGCAGCCTAGAAATCCAACGGGCCGTCCGCCAAAGGTCAGCGTTTTAGGGCCGTCAGCCAAAGGTCAGCGTTTTTCGAATCCCTCCACGGGGTGTGGAAATGAAGACTTCTTCACAGCAATCTGGGTCTTTTAAAAGGACATAATGACTTGTTCAAAACTCAAATTTGGTAGTCAAGTTCGTATAATGAATTACTCCCTCCGTCCCCATTCAATAGTCTCTTTTGTGAGTTTGTGTCACTTTTCAATGCTCATTTTATCGGAAGGCGAAACAATAACATGAAGAGGGATGGAGGGATGAAGGCGAAATTATAACATGGAGAGGGACGGAGAGAGTAATAAATAAGTAATCGTTCTACTAACAAATTAGATAGATCTACCGGTCAAAAAGTAATAGCAGAAAAGGTTGACGGAAAAAAAGACAGTGATGCGGTGAGCGTGGATCGAACACGCGACCTTCAGATCTTCAGTCTGACGCTCTCCCAACTGAGCTATCCCCGCAGATGTCTGAAAGGGTATAGCATTTAATATTTAACTATTCCTACATATTAATGATACAGTAACATTTTGTGCTTTGCATTATCACTTCCATCTTGTTTTGTTAACATTAGTAACTCCAAACTCTTTGGTTAAAACAAGAAGAATGAAACCCAGTTGATGAAATGGTGAAAGGGCCATTCCCATACACTATATGAGGCCGCATGCTCGAATTTCATAGAGGTCAAATATTCAAAACTTAGGGGCCACTGGAGAGTTTGTCAGGTCGTTAACTGTATAGTTTGGAATTAGTCGAGATGTGAAAAAACTAACAGGAATGTCCGGTCATAAAAAAGAAAAAAAGGACCCATGAGGGAACAACTAATGGTGGATTTTGAACCCGCGACCATGTGGGAGGGGGGACTTTCATCCTCACACCTTAGCCATCTAGGTTACCACCTCAGTGGTTGTCGTGATCACGGGCTCACCTTCCTAGGTAATAACTATGGCTCAATCCAAATATTCCATAGCAGACGGAAACTCCTATGATAACGCTCAAGGGAGGTTGCCACGCTAGTTGTTTCTTCCCATCTTTTTTTGAGTAGAAAAAAAAATGGCGAATTTCCATGGGCCTTGTAGAGAGCATATCCCCATTGCTAGGGACAGAATAATAATGATTTTATTTGGTGCTATCGACCAAGGTACGTGGGTGACGTTTAACCATTGCTTTGTTGAGAAATAGGCCCAACTTGTTCAGCTGTCAATACATCATTGTTTGGGAGAAAAGGTGGTAATGATGTTTGTCCATCTAATGAATTTTGTGGTCCTTGTCCTTCTCTTTATCAATATCAATCAAAGACAATATGGGCATCTGTAATAGTAATTGTAATTAATTTTAGACTATAGTTTTACATTCTGCTTCAAATTAGATTTTAGATTCATGTAGAAGCAGATATACTTGTTTATATATATATATATATATATATATATATAGTTGTGAAATTATAATTAAGTTACAATAAAAGCTAGCACTAGCAACGACAAGAATTAAAAATAAGATTTTAGTATACTTAGAATATAAAATTTGAACCGAAAGACAACCCATACTTGTTTCTTAGAATCGTATTTCAAACACTTTTTCTGCTTCTAAGATTTCTATAACCCTAAAATCCATTGATAAGAATATTTTTGACGCACTTACAATAAGTTAAATTCAACTCCTAATTTTTTTTTCGTAAACACGCACTATTATATTTGTCTTAGATCTCTCCAACTATAATACACAAAGGTAGAATTACATGCCATCCAATTTCAAGTATCACCTAAATATTTGAAGGCATAGAGTTTTATGCCTTGAATAGGTTTTAAGGACTAAGATTATGTGCATTATCAAATTCAAGCTAATTGCTGAATTGATCTTAGTTGAAAATAAGTCCAAATGCTCCAAAACTTGATGAAAACATCTTGGACCTATTAGACAATCTCATTGAAAAATTCCCTCAATAAGCTCAATTGTATATTACTGGCACCAATTACGAGGCAGGATATGCTTAAGAGGATTATAATCAAAATCAATCTCTGGAATATTTAACAAATTTTGCCAAACTTTAGCATCTTTGTAAACCCAAGGAGTTTGGCCAAGTGGGTATAAAAAACAAATAAGTGTTTGTCCTCCATTAAGTTATATGCTTGAATCCTGCGGAGGCCAAACGCTCCAAACTTTGAGGCAATTGAAGGGTTTGCCAGGTCCCTAACTTCAGGACGCGGAAATCAATCAAGGTGCACGCAAAGCTTGCCCAAACGTCTGATTATTAAAAAGAAGAAGAAGAAGAACATTAGCATGTGTATAAAGCCAACTACCTAATTGATGAGTGGGGGATGATTGAGATTCTTAATGTAAATAGCTTAAGATTTCATATTCCTAATGGGAGATCTAGTTGGATGCACATTTGGGCCAATAATTCTTCATTATTTGAGGATCTTTCTGGTCATGAGATGACAAGTTACACTGTGTGATTTTGACATTTTGCCATTTCTTTCTTCTAATTAAATCCCTAGCATATACTCCATGAGAGGATCGATGGAATACGTTGAAATCTATAATACATTTTTCAAAGTAGAAATGGGCATAAAGGGGGCTGTTAAAAAACTATTGATTAGAAAAAGCCACTGGATAAACAACATAACTTAACTTTATCACTTGTGGAGTACCCAAAATTGAAGTTGTTGATGTTTCTCTCATGGGGAATCAAGAATGGTAACCTAGTGAGTGCATGTGATGTAGGACAAGATCGTAGAATTTTTTGTCACATTCTAAAATGAAAAGTGACCGGTCATAAATTATAAGACCAAAACTCATAGAAAACGCAGCCTAAGAGAAATTTAATTATATTTCGAAGCAATGAACTATTAAACAACCACCCATTTTTTTTAATTAAGAACAATTTCAACAAAAGTATGGGGCACAAATATCCCATGAACCAAACAATATCCAGTGGTCCAACAATAATAAAAGAACTTAATATCTAACAAATGTTTCGAATGCGGAAGTGATTATTAAAATAACTAAGATGTGACATCCTAAGGAGGTCAACAAAATCCCCGAGATGCCGCCAGAGTCCATGCCTAAATCCTCAACTTGCTTGAAAATGAAGTTGGAATAAATCCTTCAGCTGACAAGCTCAGTGAATGACAAAGCATGTATATTAAATACAGTTCTAAAATAAGGATCGAAATAATTTACCATGCCAACATAAATTTGGCATACAGGTGAACAATAAAATAACCAATTAATCCAATTAACGATTCATTTGATAAGTCTTAGCTTAATGGTTATCACAATACAACCTCCAACAACAATGGGGAACCACAACCAAAATCAATAGTTCCAAGTGCCAGTGAACAAATATTTCAAAATTGGATCAATATCGAAACTTAGAGTCACCACGAGTAGGCAGCCCCGTAGAACTTTTCTCTAAGAATGATCCGATCAATAACAACCGTTGAACATTAGGGTTACCGGCCTAATCCAGTCTCTTCCCTAATGGCCAGAATCACCCGCACACACAGAATTAATTTCCTTTAGACTTCCAAAATATGTTCCCAACAATATCCACAAAGTTCTCACAAAAAAATTGTCCGAACAATAATTAATAGTTCACCAAACCGCATGCCAATTTCAAGAACCAAATAAAACAAATACATGTTTCCAATTTCAATAATTAATTTTCTAAGACAATAATTTAAGAGATACGGAAAAGTTCGCAAGTACGTAACATACTTAACTATTCACCTGAGCCAAAAAAATAAAATAATGCAACTTGAACCACGCAAAACGAGCCTGACCTGAACAAATCATATACTAACATATTATCACCAACTGTATCAAGTACTGTAATGTTACCTACGATAGTTTAAATCTACCTGAAACTATACTAATCTGAGCCTAAGAATGATTTAAGACTAATCCTACCAAAACCATTATCCAATTTTCATTCCCATTGCTATAAACCTTCTATTCAACCACGTACACCCAAACCGAGTGATTTGTTTGTTCTCTATGCATTCCACCTGTCCTCTCCCAACCCATTCAAAACCAGAAGCACCATTCACCACTAGCGCGCACACACCATGCACGTACGTGCACCCACAAAACACCACAGCACAAATTTCTCACTAACAGTACTCTATCAAACTTCTTCTCCCAAAGTTCTCTCCAAATACAACCCTATTTGGTGCAAATATCTCCTAAAAATAGGTTTGTAAAACTACCCACTACTATTGTTGTATCCTAAATTATACTAGCTAATTAGTTTACCAAAACTTAAATAAAACGTATTACAAATTTATAAAATTACCATCAAGTACCACTATTTTATTCAAAATCAATCTCATAGTCCAAAGATTACAATTGTGTGATCAACAATACCCATAGCGCGCACAAAATAATTAGTTGGGCCAATCATAACACCCAATTAATAAGGCAATATAAATAGTCAAATAAATAAATAAAACTCGGCCGTAACATTTTTTTTTTTTTATGTTTTGGAAACTTTTATTTCTGAACAATATTATTAGAAAATTATATTTGTGCTGTCTGTTTTGGACGTTTTCAATTTTAGGAAAAACTCCAAATTCTGGGACTTTTTATTTTCCGAGTGGTGTAAGTTAATTCTATTATCTCTCTTCTTGTGGATTCAAGAACTGCTCGTGGCTACGAGTATCTAGCTATCTCGTTTGGATTAGTACGCTAACTAATTTCTTGTGAATTCCGCTGCATCAGCATAGGGCTTGTTCTTATCGAATTTGGTGAACTTGGTGATTGTGTTATTTTCCATACGAGTTTCTAAGTGAGCTATTCCACCCGTAGTAAGAACTTTCATAGTAACGTTGAGAGAGAGAATTACTGCCGGTAGTAATTAATCACGGTGATAGTAGTCACCCCACCTACCATTTTTCTATCCATTCTTCGCCTAGTAATTATTTGATCTGGGTTTTAGTTGGTCAAAGCTTGGATTGCTTTCTAAACAAACTATCTGATTGGCCCATTCAGAGACATAAAAACCTGCATATGAATTGGTGCAATTGTGTGATCGATCGAAAGAATATAAACTACATCAAATCTTCCACCTCTTTGCAGATTATAAATGTATAAACTACATGGCGGACTCTAACAAATTTAATTATAAATGTATACTACTATTAGAGCAACTTTATCAGTTGAGCTATTTTACCTAAGCAAATCCTTCAAATGAGCATTACACCAGATTAGGTAAAGACTTATGTGAAACCCATCTATGAACAGTGAATATGTATATATACCTAAGCACTATTCACCATGTGTATATTATTTTACTAATTGTTCTCTCTCTCCCCTCTCTTCCCAAAAAAGAAAAATAAAATAAAAGTAATAATATTTTAATAGATAATAGGTTAAATAGATAATATTGATGTAGTGTTGAAAGAAATATGAGTAGATAAAATGAAAAAAGTGCACTGTTTACTAATATTTTTACCTAACAACTGATAAACTTGCTCTCAGGAGAATAATACAAATATCTCTCTTAACTATAAAAACAATAACGGGAAAAACATGGAATTTAGATTATAGGGTCAAGATGATCAAAGATTATTAGGTCAAAGATTGTGTCCTCCTTTTGTGTCACAGAAGCCATTGCTGAAATTGAAGTTGGGTACGTACTGCCTACCTACCCAGAGCCAGAGGTGTCTGTTTTTGTGTGGGTGTTTGTGTGAGAGAGAAGACGAAATCACTCACAATGACTACAACCCCAATAGGTACGTGGCTTCGTTTTATGAATCATGTCAAAGAACGCGCTATGAGTCTATCATGACCTAAAGTCACATGATTCAGCAGGTGGAGCTTGACGTAAAAGCATTTTTGAAATATATTTTAAATTACGGAAAGTCGCATAATTGATAATTGAGAGCACGGTAGCAGTGGGACGATTGAGACACACTCTCAATTATCAATTAGTAGTGCTTGATGTTATGGAGGATTATGTGACTAAGGATTGACCCATTTTTACGTTCCGCTCTGTTAATGATCTTATTTTTTAAACACTTATTTTTCACTTTTCAAAATAAATTATTCTCTCACAATATATCACATTTTAATTCAAAAAATAAGTACTCCTATTTATTTTAGTTAGTACTATTAACCTTTTTTTACTTGTGGCAGACATGTGTCATGATTCTTAATTTAAAAGAGGAATATGCACAAAAGAAAAAAAGTTCAAAAGAGGAATACTATGATGTGGAATCCATCCGGGATGGTTCAGTTTTATTTGTAATAATAATATTTCCTCATTTAATTTTGCATTCCACTTTAATAAAGCATCAAATGAAAGCGAGTGATGTGTCCTTTGGTTCCATTCCGCTAATGGAAATAAATACTTATTTTTTGAATTAAAGATGATGTAGTATGAGAAAATAATCTGTCTCGTAAAACGAAAAATAAATACTTAAAAAATAAAAACCTTAACGGAACATGGACTAATAAATAACAAGAAAAATCGTTTATATATATTCTTTTCTTTTCTTGTTCGAAAGAAAATCAAACCAAATACATTTGTATATAAATAGAGAACCTAATAAAAGTAATAATCAATGAAATACTACACTTGTAGAATTCAAGTCCGTTTTTCCATCATTCTACTTTTGTGTACTCTGTTTACATTTTACGTATCAATGAAGTCAAACAAAGCATTTGGAAATTAGATGTAATTTTCTTTTGAAGACCAGAGTTAGATTTACTTGACTTTTCAAAAATTCAACCTTCCAACTAATTTTTCTCCCATTCAGGAAAAAAAAGAAAAAGAAGACTAATCTTTTGAGTTGAAGGGTCTCAACAATAAACAAAACAGATTTGCTAATAAAAATCAAGTAAACTAAAATCATTACCACACATATCCGTACACTTCCACACTAATTTCTCAAATTCAGGTCTCTTTACTCGCTTGGCGAGATCGAATATACTATCTTGTGCTTTTGATCATATGCGGTAGGGGTTTTTAGTCATATGTAAAACATATTGAGATTAATAATTCGTGATAGGTATGTGAGATTGACTATCTGTCCACTCAAAAAAAAAAAAATCTAATCTTTTGGTTTTTTATTCACATGTCCACTACTATTTGTTTCTTGACTTTTTAATTAAAATACTTTTCTTTGTTTTTTGATCTTGACTTTTTTTATAAAAAGACTTGAGAAGGCAAGAGCTCCATTCCATGAGGTGGTAGAATAAACTGATTGTTAATTTTTTTTTTTTTCATTTCTCCTGTATATGGGCACAAACCTTTTTGGACTCTTTACCGTTTCTCTCTCCCTTCCTCTCTCTCTAGAGAGAGGTCTACAAATTTCTCCCTCTCCTCCTCAAATTTTTTTGTGTGGAGAGGAGGATCTGGGAATTCAAATCCTGGTTTGAGCTCACTGTGAATTTTCCGTGAGCTAAAATGGCGTTTGTAACGGAAGATATGATCAAGCAGCTCCGGACCTTAATGGAACAAAGTCAGCTCTTTGAAATCTCACCTTACATTTTCTTGATTTATTTATTGGGTCTTCATTTATCATCAAAACCATCCTAAAATCTGCTGTGTGTTTGTTTGTGTTTTTCTTTTCTGTGTGATTGCAGTCGATGAGCCACTCAAGATTACTTTCAAGGTACCCTACTCCTCTCTCTTTTGTGAATTTTACCTTAGGATTTTAAGCTACACTTGATTTTGATTTTTGGGTCTGATCTGTTCTATCAATCTTTGAGTTTTGTTTAGATTGTTTTTGTTGTAATGGTTTTGCTACTGTATTTTAAGTATTCTTTTTGGGTTTAATTTGTGGAGTTATAGGCTAATAATTTAGTTTATGAGAAGTTAAATCGCTCTTACTTCTTCCCGATGCCGGTGGCTTGTTGATTGCAGGGACTTCCTTGTTATCTAAAAGGGGGAAAAAGAAAAAAAAAGGAAGCTTTTTTCTTTTTTAGATTTCGGTTGCATATGTGAGGATATTTACAAGCACTGCTGCTAATTTTATGAGTTTTCCAAAGCCTTTCAAATTCGGCGTGGATCGATTTTCGATGCTACCCAAAAGATGGAATGAAAATCCTTTTTGAGTTTTTTATTTTTATTTTTTTTATTTGGTTGGTTTAGCTCAATTAGGCCACTAAAGTTTTAAAGTCATAGATTTACGGCTTAACGGTTCATTTGTTTGATCAGTGTAAATCAGTTGCATGATTTCATTAACTGAAAGCAACTGATATTTTGCTTTGATTTGCAGAATATGCATCAAGGATATCCAACCGAAACATTGATGCGGTTTCTCAAAGCAAGGGAAGGGGATGTTTCCAAAGCCCATAAAATGGTTAGAAGGATTTAATTTCACTTCTAAATTGGAAGCAAAGTGTTGTTTTAGAACATCATTTATGATTTATATCCATCCTCATCGATCATCCTAAATATTTCAGCTGCTTGACTGTTTGAATTGGAGGATAGAAAACAAGATTGATGCTATACTGGGGGTGAGTCTTACTTACTTTTATATGAAACCTAGCAAAGTATTACTAACTAACCTTTGAGTGGACAAAGGTGGGGTTCGGCTTTTGATGTATATTATACTTGTTGCATTTTGCAAAATGTTCTGCTTTAGACTGTAGAACTGTCTGTTGTGAGCCCATATTTGCATTCTAGTATTAGCAACTGCCGCAATGCTATCGAAGTTAATTTCCGAACTTATATTTTGGTCTTTCTGATTCTTGAACTTTATACTTTGAGGAAGTTAAATTGATGCATGTCAAATTTAGTATAAGTAACGTCTAAGCTGTGTAAACTGTTGATTCAGAACATAAGAAATGCGATTTTAGAAAATTACGGAAGTTTGCAATGCGGCATAACTATAATGCTTGGTTGTGTATGCAGAAACCAATCGTTCCTACTGAGTTCTACAGAGCAGTGCGCGATTCACAACTAATAGGAATGTCAGGTTACTCAAAAGAGGTACTTGTTTGTTACACAATCATCTACTTTGGTAGCTGATCGTACTGTTGTGGCACTGAATCGCATGTTTCCCCATTCGGATCTGGATATTACGGAGTGAAGATTTTAAACAAACAGTAATTTGTGCCCGAAGATCACAATTTGTTGCTACTCATCCCTTTTTTTCCTTGTGAACTTTCCAGGGTCTCCCGGTCATAGCCATTGGTGCAGGGCTCAGCACGTTTGACAAAGCATCTGTAAGCATTCTTTGTTTTCCAGCTGTTCTGACTTGAAAATTGCAAGTTTAGATAAAGTATTTCACGTAATTGTGGATGAACATGGTATGATATTTTTGTAGACTTGCTGATGCTAAATTACAAACATTTGCATTTCTCTAAAATGCAATTACTTTACTGAGCATGAGGTTTAAGCTTTTGGCTGGTTTGAGACTTCAAGTATTATTAAAATAGCATTCGCATTAAGTATCACATCATATGCGGAACATGTTTAGTTTAACAATATCAATAATCGATGATGCTGAAGCTACTAAGCTAGTATCGAATATAGTGCATACCTGTTATCCTGATTCAATAAAGGTCACACCTTGGTGAAATTGCACGGTACTTGCTCCTTTTAAGCTTGTAGACGTGTTCTGTTCCATTCTTCTTGTATACTGGTGCTCCAAAACTTCTATGAATGGGGGTTAATGATACGCAAGTGCTTGAAGCAATTTTGCCATGAAAATTTAATGTGATTTCTTTTATGTAGCTTTGCCCAGAGTTAACTGAACCTTCTGTTATGCAATATTTATGTTTGAGTCTTTGTTATTTCAGATTCACTACTATGTTCAGTCACACATCCAAATGAATGAGTATCGGGATCGCGTATTATTTGTGAGTATTGTGAATGCAGACAATGAATTGGCTAACCATATACCTTAGTTATAAGTTATAACTTCTCTTGTATGCTAATGTGTTTCTGTTGTTGTAGCCATCTGCGACGAAGAAGTTTGGGCGGCATATTAGTACCTGTGTGAAGGTTCTGGATATGACTGGTCTAAAGCTTTCATCACTTAACCAAATCAAGGTATTGCCTTTTACTTCTTTTGCCTATAACCAAGAGGCAGTTTCTCCTCATGTGTCTGATAAGACCTAATTAACTCTCCTGGTGTTCCTTGTACACTCATTACAGCCAATGTAGCATTTTTCTTTTAAGATTTTACCGCAATAAAAATAATTTTCACAAAGATGAACTTTTTCTTTTAACTCTCGCCTCAGCAGTAGAAATCCTGATGTCAACTCTCTCCTAGCTGTCTTTCTTTCCGTTAATTTCTCTCCTAGCAGTCTTTCACTCTGTTAAGTAAAATTTTAAAGTAAGTTACTTCTACTTCATGATTCCATGATGTATGGTTGTCCAACTTAGAACCGATAGTGACTGTTACCATTCTCTTTTCTGAATTGTATGTCTTTGCATTCTTCTTTGACCTCGAGTCAAAATCCATTGGTTTAACTATGGAAAGATACCTTTTACTGGCGAGTTACCCGTAGTCCAAAAGCTTAAGCTACTAGGAAATGGGCCTAACAATGTATATCAAGCAGAGTATCTAACATTTACACATTTATCTTGGGCACTAATTCATTCTTTCTGTTTTTTTCCCTTTCAGCTATTGAGTGTTATATCTACCATTGATGACCTGAACTATCCTGAGAAGACCACTGCATATTACATTGTTAATGCACCATACGTATTTTCTGCATGCTGGAAGGTTTGTTTTTTTAGCATTCATGTTTGTCAGACGGATGACGTCGATTCCTCTCTCTTGAATATTCTACATTTAGGAGTAAACCTAAAACTTTACCTTTGGCAGGTTGTGAGGCCTCTTTTGCAAGAAAGAACAAGGAATAAAGTTCAGGTGCTCCCTGGTTCCGGGAAAGATGAGTTGTTGAAGGTATGGAAACTACTTACTGCGCTAATTTCTGGCCAGTTTTTACTTCTGCACAAATGCACTGGTAATCGTTTCGCTAAACTGTCTTTTTCTGTTCACGATGTATGTCTCCATGTAGATTCAGCTCATTTCATTCAAAGTGTAATTTCATACCTGATATGTCTGACGCTTATTAGTTAGTGGTTCATTTCTAATTCATTGGAGAGAAAACAATAGTGGTTACGCTTGAAACTTTTACTGTTCCACACTATTCATCTATGGTTTAGCCCATCATAAATGTCAAATAGTGCAATTTATTGAAGAACCAGGTTTTGTTTCCTTTTTGTTCGATCTTCTCAAAAAGCAAAATCAGTGATGTGTAATAAAAATAGAAAATTCGAAGAAAGGATACATATTTAATTTCCAACCTAGGTATCAGTATCACAGTTGCTAATTGTGCAAAAGAAGGTTTCGAGACTTAAAAGGGATGTTCGAGAACCACATTTGTGACACTTAAAGGGATGTTCATGTAAAACCCTTGGGTTATCGACCCTTGGGTTATCGACGTGGTTTTTCTTGTAAGCTTATGTGATCCATGCATGATACATCAAACTGTGATGTATAATCTCGTACTACCCACACTGGAGATTTTCGAAGTTTGTGGTTAGGATTGTTGTAACCCTAAGACAAGGGTTTTCTAAGTTGTAGTTTCTTGAATGCAGATAATGGATTATGCATCTCTTCCACATTTTTGCAAAAGAGAAGGCTCGGGATCTTCTTTTCATTCTAGAAACAAAACGACGGACAATTGTTTCTCCTTGGACCATGCCTTCCATCAACAGCTCTACAATTACATCAAGCAGCAAGCAGAACTTATGGACGCACCCATTAGACAAGGTTCAGTCCATGTAGATTTTCCTGAACCAGACCCAGAAGATGGCAACATCGCCGAGACCATAGAATCCGCATGTAAAACAATGGGGAATCGGATTGGGCTATCCAATTCACTACGCGAGCTCAAGATAAACGGTGAGTGAAAAGCTCATGTAAATTTTGAACGGCTATAGCTGCACTGATATGTACTGATATACAACAGATGGTTAGTACGTCGGAATAACTGCAGTTGGACAAGGCGTTGTTTAGTTTAGAGATGTAACAGCAGTGCCTTGCATTAGCTCAATAATGCAAATCTGTATCAAAAGCTAATCACTTTTAATTTACCTTACCACCTTGAAGTGGGTAATTATTATAATGTACTATGAAAAGAAATTAGGAATCAACACTGTATGTTTACTAGCAGGTTACAGTTCCAAAGATCTCTCTCTCTCTCTCTCTCTCTCACACACACACACACACACACACACACACACACAAGATGTAGTAACTGCTCAACTCGTTTCTGATAACCCCCATAAGTTCTGGGGCTATAAGGTGAAGTGGGACAGTTCAAGAGACACCTAAAAAAACACCTTAAAAGACACCCCAAATCTTAATCTCATACTTTCCGATCAAAATTTTATGATCCGAACCTTTCAATGTGTGCAGAATGTGATTTTAAGGGTGTCCGCTGGAAATTAGCAAAAAAAATGATCGGGGAAGGCATGATTTGAGCAATTTTTATTTAAACTGTTCAATAAAAAACTGTTCAAAATTGTTTAGATCAAACCCTTCTAGGTCATTTTTTTGCTGATTTCTCGCAAGTACCCTTAAAATCACGTTCTGATCACATTGAGCGCCTCGGATAATCAAAATTTGATCCGGAACTATGAAGTATTTTTTTTAGGTGTCTAATTAGTTGTTCCCGGAACCAGCCCGAGACGAAGTCCGAAAATCCTTTTGTTACCCCCCGTAGTGCATGCTTAGCTATATATATTCAATTATAGAAAGGGAGAGTGCTCATTGGAGTGAACAAAAATTTGAAGCCGTCACAAAAGTGATTTTCGATATTATCCTAATTAAAAACAAAAATTATAATACTTAGGCCCCGTTCCCAAAAGGAAAATAAGTATTTATTTTTTAAGAAGATAATTTCATGTTCAAAAATCATGTGTTTACGCAAATAATTTTTCTATTAATGTGGTTATTGTTTGATAGATTTTATTGAAATCTTTTATACGGTACAAAAAAAATTAAAAAATTAATTCTCATTTACATTATTTTTAAGTTTGAAAATATGAAATAAACTAGAAGGTGTAGTAAAATCACTTTTAACTCCACTACCTACTTCCACACCCACGCGCACACAAGAAGTGTGTGCCCAATCTCTGAGTTGAGTTATGTTCACATCCTAAGTGGAGGATGAACAAAACTCAACCCCCAATCTCCAGTACCTTGAGTTGCGGCTTAGTATGAAATTTTCCGAGGGACCAAATGTGCCATTGGCACCCAGGCCAGCTAACCAATCCATCCGGCCGAGTTGCGCCATCCACAGAGTCCCTGCAACAGCCCAATTTCATAGGTACCGTGGACTAATTCCAATAAACAGTTTGTAAAATGAATAGAAACTAATATACACTCTGCAAGGCTTCAACAACAAACGTCCAACACCAGATAGAAGTTCAGAATTTGGGACCAGAAAGTTTATATACATTACAGAATCCACATTCTGAGATCATACAAGCAACAGAAACCCATCTGAAACCAAATTTTGAACTCCTATTTGTATGACGGTTCATAATTCTCCCCATCATAAGTCCTAGGAGATCTTTCTGTAGAGAAGTGACAGAATATGGAGCTCTCAAAACATCATTCATCTAATTTCTTTGTAGCATCTATAGGCAAAAGCAACTGACAAAGCAGCACCAATAACCGCAAGAGCAGCATATGTATCCTCGCGCTCCCAGCTTTCAATCCATGTTGGCATAGTGCAAACCCTGCGAGTACAAGACCCTTTTTTCCCACTGTTCCTCCGGGAAATTCGTCTCTTGTTGCTCTTCTTTTCAGCTGCTAGCTTCGCTTCCCTCTCATTGAGATCAGTCTTATCGGCCTTCTCTGGTATGGAATCATTCTGACAACAAGGGAAGCTTTCATTTGCCTGGCAACAGCCATTAACTTCAACCTGAGATCCACAGACAGAACTGCCAATCTCATTTGTTTGTGTCGCCTCTTTTGTGCTTCTTCCATCATTTGTCTCACCATCTGGTTGAAGCCTTAACTCCTGGAATCTCCTCTGGTCGTCTTCTGATAAACCCATCTGTCCCCTGATGTCAGGATTCAGAAGTTCATTCAAAGGCTAGTTCCATGACATGCTAATTCTTAAATCTGACACACTACTTTTGTATGCGTGGGTAAGAGAGGCCAATTTTCTTTCTCAATACGTCGAGAGAGGCCTTTTGTATGTACAACAAAGTTGTTGGGGAGACATTTATGTCCCCTCAATCCTCAGGTTGCACTGCAGGGTTACACTAATTTTCTCCCCGTGCCTGAGAGAGCCCAATTTTCCCCATTTGTTAGGTAAAAAGAGGCCTTCTGATGCAAAACAATATTACTTGAGAGTTGAGTAATTTACAACACCCTTTATCCTGAGGTTGCAGTCAAACAGGTCCACCGCAAGGTGCCAACTAAACTACACCGTGTTAGTTGTTACCTTCTGAGCCATTAAACAGCAAATTTAGTTACTAGTTCCCTATAATAATTAATAACAGTAAGATCAAATATCACATTCACAACAAAGTCCTGCTTTCTGATACAGATTCTTGCACATTGACCAACTAATACACATACAGATTCTCCAATTTGAGTGCTCTCATACACACACATACATAACTTGAATATCCGAAAAGTTAAGTTCTATCTTTCGTTCAAGAATAATAAAGCTGTATAGCCAGTCATTCAAATTGGAGACCCTAATAAGTGGTGAGTATAACCACTCTAATTGTAACCAAGTTCTAACATCACAAAAAAGGAAGAACATTACCTCCAAAGCCCGTCAACAATTTCTCCTCTCCCAATATGATGTTCGAGCAAAACAGGTACATCATCTGGGGTAACATATCCATACCTAAAGAAAATAACACAGCAAGGGTCAACAATAACACATACACACAATGTGATCTAGGACAAAAGAAAGCTCTTCTCATACTTAAACTAGCATAAATGAACATGATGACAACAGTACTCTCTAAAGTATATTTATCAAGAAAGATCAGTCCTTACCAATGACCAGTAACTTCCCCTTTGATATTTGATCCAAAAATGATCACATTTCCTGCATACTTGTGCCCCCCAATGTGTGAGCAAGCGCTAACAGACACTTTACCCTGAAGACCATGTAACTCTATCACTTCTTTGAATCTAGAGATCACAGCAGGCCCACAAACACCACAACGTCGATCCCTAGTCCCATGAGCACAAACAAAGACGTAAAAGCCCCTTAGTGCTTCAGGAGTTCCAGGCAGCCACTCGCCATCCTTCACAAGTACTTCTTCAACAAATGTGTCGACGTCAAAGTGTGTTAATCTCCTGCACTTTACATAGTAGTTAAATTCAATATTAGGAAAGAAAAAAAGATTGTGAAGCATGTCTAGAATGTACTGAATACAACGGACTTGACCTGTATCTGATCATGTCAGGAAAGATTAAGACATCACCATTTGATGTCTCTGTTCCATCATGCCCTTCACATATTGTCAAGCGGGTCTTGGGCAAAAAGAGGAAAACAAGGTAAGAAAGCCACATGCTGTTTAGAACAAATGCGATATAAAAGGCAAATCAAACATTAACACAAATCCACATATTTTCAAAATCAAAGAGTAGATCAAATAAGTGAAAAGAAAACTATTAGCATGCCATTATTCAGTTAGGATAAAGGATAACCAACTTAATTGCAAGGAGTATGTAATTTGGCTAACGAAATTGACACTACTAATTCGAGAAGCAAGAGACAAGCCTTTCCAAATGAGTAACAGACTAACAGGCTACCAGCACATTTACTCGATAAGATCTCAAATCTCCAAGAACCATAAAATACAGAAGAAAAGTTTGAAATCTTATACTGTAGAAGTATCTCCATCTCCTACAAATTGCTTTATTAACTACTGCTATGATTATGCTAATAAGTAATAAATACCGAAATCTGGTCCTTTCTATCACAGATTACAGGTCCCAAAGATGTAACTCAAAGTAGTTTCTAAGAACGTCTACAATAAGATAAAGCCAAATTTATGATAATCACAAACGGATATTGATTTATTAGTCATATATTTATACTTACCTTCAAGTCTTCGACTTTTAAGGGAAGTTCGTATCATCTCGGTTACTATAGGGCTAACCCGATGCACAGGGCTCCCGCTATTGCAGGGTTAGTGAAAGGGTTGGATGTATCATGTATGCAAGTTACTTTTATCCTGCAAGCGGGGAGGCTATTTTAGCGACTCCCACTGTGACCAGGTCACATTGGGGTTGCCTTTCCGCTGCACCAAGACTTTTCTTCATATTATTTCAATAATTCGTGGAAATTAACTATTAAAAAGCTTCAAATCAAAACAAAGATGGATAATAAGACAACATGCTAATAATGATTAGCTACCATAATGCCCAAAAGCGCATCACATAAGCACAGTGTTACATAATAAACAGTTAATACCAAACCGTGTTATTCCTTCTTTACAACTGTACTCTTACTATATACTCCTTTAATTTCATGTATAAAGTGACCTGGAAAAGGAAGCTCTAGGTTTCCATTCACATATAGGATAAGAGATCTCACTAAGTTAGCTAGCTAGGAACTAAAGCCAACTTAAATAAACTGGAATGTTCAGAATCCCAACATTTCTAGGAGTACGATGGACAAAGAATAGCTCAGTTTCCACAACTGAAAAACCACACCACAACAACTCAAATCTAAGCCCCAGAACATGAAACAAGCGACAAACTTACTATGAGAAGTTCCTGCACCAATTATGACACACTTAACCTCTACAAACAAACCATAAACACTGGCATAAATTCACAGTGGACTGCTACATGGCATCGATTTATAGCACCAATTCATTTAACAACATACATGGCAAGATATGATTCCCCTAGATTCTATACTCAAATAATCTTCATAGAGCCACTAATAGGCACCTTCATACATAGAGCGGCGACAGAACCAACCAGGGTTGCTTAGTTGGCCACCTCTGTTCACTTCCACCCCTGAATAGGATTCATTGTCTACTTATTGGTACCATTAATGGGTATTAGTTGGGCTTAATGTGATTGTGGGTTTATGCCTATTTTGAATGTGATTGTGAGCTTATGCCTATTTTGAATGAAATGCAGCTATTACTCTTACATAGGTAATAATAAAATTTAGGGCGGTGATGCCAATCGTCCACAAAAACATGGTCACATACAGCATTTCCCATACTACCCATACCCTTCATACCCCATCAACCCACACCCCAGACTCCCCTAAACAACAAAATCTCACTAAAGCAACACAAACCCAGTTCACATCACCTCATACAAACCAAACCCACATGAAATTTTACGCCAACAAAAGATAACCCACAAAACTGGTTCTTCAACAACAAAGTATCACTAAAGCAATACAAACCCAGTTCACAGCACCGCATAGAAACCAAACCCACATGAAATTTCACGCCAGAAGTACAGAACACAAAGTATAACCAAAACAACACAAACCCAGTTCACAGCACCGCATACAAACCATACCCCCGTGAAATTTCACGCCAAAAAAGAAAACAACACAAACCCAGTTCACAGCACCACATAGAAACCAAAAACACAAACCTGTTTCTTCAGGTCCCCTTTCCTAGCCACTAGGGCAGCAGAAAGAAGCCTGGGCAGCCGATCGAACTCAGCGGCCTCGATGCGCGGGGGCCACACCTGAGGGTTCTTGTAGCAGAGGAACACGTGGCGGTCGTAGTAATCCACCGTCCCAACCAATGAGTCCGCCCTGAAATCGGGCCGCTGGAACCCGAAATCGGCGCCGGCATCGCCGTCGAGGCTGTTGAGGAAACCCTCGTTCTGTAAGCTTCCAGAACCGCTGCCGATTTGGGAGTTGGAATTGTTACTAGGGTCGAGATTGCTAAGGAAGCTGTCTGCGTCGGAGACTGGGATTGGAGAGGATGTGGGTTGGTTTGTGAATAAGAGAGGTTCGTCTCTGTGACTACCGGCCATTGGAGAGAGGGAGAGAGAGAAAGAGAGGTTTGCTTCCAGTGTTTTTGGGGAGCGAGAGATGCTAGTATGCTACTACTACAGACGAGACGACTTCAGGTTTGTGTTGGTGGGGGACTCGGTGGGTGACTCAATGCGTTGACGGGACTCTAGTCAAAATTGTGGGGGTCTTTATGCTTTATTTGGAGAGAATGGAAGTGCTGCAGACATTTACAACCAACAACAAATGAAAATGGTAATATCCTCTGAATCATTTCCCCCCCAATTTCACGAACTTTAAGAAAAATCAAGGATTGTTACCGCGTAATACGATAGTTCTATTATTGAATCTCAATATATAATAATGGATTTTGTTAGATCACATCAAATGAATCACAAATTTCACCTTATCAAAAGCCGATTAACTACGAGGCAATTGGCTAAAACCATTACGATTTCGATTGGAGAGGGAGTTTGGGAAATTGAAGAACTGGAAGAAGAATAAATTAGAGATCTGTTGAGTGTGTTCCTCTATAACATATTTACGTGGTGAAGATCAGTGTATTTTGGAGAGAGAGATGGGGCCTACAGGAAAATTTGTTTTGTAAAGTAGGGAGTGATTAGATACATGCGGGTGGCTTGGGCAAATTTGATGGGCTCACATTTTAACGACGTGGCAAGTTTTCATTCGTTGTTGCACACTCAGTGTTTGCGGCACCTTATTGAATAAGTTATTCTCTTATTTAAAACTTGTGAAAAAGGAAGAGAAAAGAAAAAAAAAAAAGAAGAAAATTTCTCTTCTAATGTTTGGTTAGAGGAGAGAATTTTGTTTTTAGCATTGTGAATAATACATTTCTTTCCATTTTTCTCAATTTTCTCCTATTTTTTTTTCTTCCACTCTCCTCAAGTTCCAAAGATGGCGTTGCGAAGTTGCTACGAGTACATATTCTTGGGTACATATCCCGTAGGATTGGCAATGGGGCGGGTAGGGGGTGGATACCACTATCCCCGTCCCCGATCCCCAAACCCAAATCCATCCCCATCCCTTCCCCGATCCCCACTGGGGAATTATTTTTACCCTCCATCCCCTCCCCAAACGGGGAACGGGGATCCCCGCGGGGAATCAGGGATCCAACTGGAACGAAAGGCAAAACCAGTGTTTTTAATCCGGTATCCCTCCAGCAAGACGCCAAGAACAAACAACACACGCAGAGCTCTTTAAAGCTTCGGTTTCTCAATCTCTCAACACAACGTTATTTCATGAGTTTCCGACGTGAACAATACTTATCTGAATAGAACTATCGATTTGAGCTCTTCTTTCTACTAATCTTCTATCCGTAGTATGTAAATTCAATTACTTCTATTTTAATTGACAGTGAAATTTAGTTTCTTTCTTTCTTCCTCACTTATGTATATATAGTACTCCTATATATAACGGGGCGGGCGCGGGGCGGGGATAGACTCATACCCATCCTCTACCCGTTCCCCATTTTTTTAAACAAATTATCCCCATCCCCTACTCAATTCCCGAAAAATCCCCGAATCCTCAACTCATTTGGGGCGGGGAACGGGGAGGGGTGGGGCGGCCGGGATTGCCATTCCTAATATCCCGTGTACATATGGCTCTGGGACTCATATCGAGTCTCACCTCACAACGATGACCAAAACCGCTTATTTTTTTTAATATATTTGTACTCTTTGTAAAAAAAATCAGTTAAATCGAATATCATACAAGCGTGAAGCTTTTAAAAAAAATAAACTTTACGAGGCCTGATCTTCGAACTTAAAAATCAGAATCCACAAAGAACAATCAGAGTACGGGTCCGCAATCGGCCGATTTTGCCGCTCTCGACCTTCGCGGTTTTAATTGAGGAGACTGGGGTTCTCTCTCTCTCATCGAGATGTCTACAAATGCGAATTTCCAAACTGATTCTTCCTCCATGGGAATTGAGTTGTTTATATGATCATCATTCATTTTTTTTGAAAGGATCACAATTTTATAGAAACTCATGAACTATTTACATCTTTGGAAACCAAAACTTCCACAGCAGGCGGTAAACATCTTGCTTGAAATACAAAATTTCTTTCAGCACAAAAATCTGCCAAACCGTGAGCAACTCTATTAATCTTCCTATTACGCCAAATGAAAGACCATTTCCTAGTCTTGGCCCAGGCTCTGATATCATCCACTAATGCCTTGATTTCCCACGGACACGGAGAGTTATCATCCTTAAAGCAGTTCATAAGTGCTAGACAATCTAATTCAAAGATAACTTCTTTGTAGTCCATCTCCACTGCTGTACTACAAGCTATGCGAAGGGCCCAAGCTTCAATAACAATTGTTGAGTGGGCTATAACTCTACCCATACTCTAAACTAGAGTGGATCCACCACAGTCTCTGGCGATAACGCCAAATGCAGCCAAGCTACGGGAGGATTTAAAAGCTCCATCAGAATTAAATTTAACCACGTCAGGAGAGGGGGCGACCAGTGAAGCTGTACTGGCTTTGGGAGAATTGCTGATATTGGGGCCTTTGAACACTGCTGCAAGATAGTCTTTGCATGTAGTTCTGGATTTCTCAATCACATCATTCGGATTTGGGAATTTTCCGGAGAAAACAAAGGTATTCCTGGCTTTCCAGATCGTCCAACAGATCTGAAAGATGTCCGCCGCATCATTCATCATCCACGGGGATGCAAGTTTATGGAACTTGTGCAATTCTTGCTTTCGTCTCATTCACGGGGTTTGAGTTCTTTCTCTTCGGATATATATTTTTTAGCAATGCCAGGGACGCATCTTTTCTTACATATCCTCCGTCATCACTTGTGAGAGAAATGTATATGCAAGTGTTTTCTTGTGTTTTTTTCAAGTCTGTTTTGTTGGAAAAATTGGCCACTGCAATAATGTATATACAAGTGTTTTCTTGTGTTTTTTTCAAGTCTGTTTTGTTGGAAAAATTGGCCACTGCAATCTGTACTATTGACGAAATCTCCACCAAACCTGTAATACGCTTCGAGTCACAATGCAACACATCCCACGCTACACTGCCCACGACGCGCGCGCGCCACAGGGCTGCTCCACACTAAATCATTGTTTATTCATACTAGGAATATTTCCTAATATATACCACTCTAACATCTCTCAACTAACCAATGTGTAACAAAACTCACAAAGAGAGAAAACAAGCATTCTAAGGAAACAAGGAAATTTTACCAAACCAAAACGACGACTCCTTTATTTTGAAAATCTCTAACATGTTTTCCTGCCTAACCTAACTCAAATCTTACGCCGATATGGTCAGGTCAGCCCCAAGTCAAGACTCGAGCGAAAGCTAAAAGGAAAAAAAGTTTCTTTCGAGAACATTTTAAATTACTGACTGAGAGCGGAGAACTGAGCGCGGGGATCTTAAAGAATAATTAGGTGAGTAAAATCTTTGGGTGGAAGTTGTGACTTGTGAGTTTGTATGGCATCTTTCATTGTTGTAGTTATTATATATTTTAGAAATTCATTTTCTTTTGATAATAGCTTGCGCGCCCTTCTATTAATACTGGACCATAAACCCACCCTTCACTAAAGGGGTCCAACTTAAAGCCGGAGTAAATACGGAGTCCCAAAAGAGTTAATAGCCCCTGAGCGATTTCGAATTTGAGACCTTAAAAGGGAGTTTCGAACTTAAGAATTTAGGACGTAACAAAACCGTAAGTTCCACGCCTTGACTAGAAGAAAAACATGAGAATTTATTTTAGAACTCATTTATGTTAGTATACTGCAGGTTACAGAGTCAAAGTTTGTTTTGTTTTCTATCTCAACTTTCTTATCTTAACTCAAAAGTAATCCACATGGTCTGGTAGCCAACCATACTACGCCGAAATAGTCCCTGTACACCAAGCCATACCGTGTGAAGCCACTGACAGTCCTTCCGTCAAAATTTTGGTGTAAAAAGTCTTACAATTTTTAAATTTAAACATGAAATATTTCTCTTCATTATCTCTCAACTTTCGGACCAGTTTAAAGAAGTACTTAAATATGGTAAATCGAACAATTATGCTCAAGAATTCTTTATGATTCAACAACTGCATTACTTTTAGGCTCCGTTTGTTTCGATGTAAAATATTTTATAAATATTTTTCATGTAAAATGTTTTTTTCAAAAAAACAAACTTTAATCTTTTATTTTCCAGTGTTTGATTGACACTTGAAAATTGATGAGCACCCATTAATAGTATCATAAAGAATTCTTTATGTACTTAAATTGGTGGATTAGGATTTTGGTATGGAAGGAGTATAATAGTCTATAGTCGTATACTTTAAGCATCTATATTCTATATATAAAGCTGAGGACTGTAATTGTTCTATGTTGTATGGAGAGAGAGAGAGAGAGAGAGAGAGAGAGAGAGAGAGAGATGAGGAGTGAGCATGGGATTGGGTACCTTCCTTTGTTTGAGACAAGGAGAGGGAAAGATAGGATCATATACAGGGTATTTGCAGCATCAGTGTTTGTGGGTATTGTTCTGATATGGGTGTACAGAGCAAGTCACATACCAAGATCAGGAGAAGATGGGAGATTGGGTTGGATTGGGCTGTTGGGAGCTGAGCTGTGGTTCGGTCTCTACTGGGTCAGCACTCAATCCCTGCGCTGGAACCAGACCTATCGTTACACCTTCAAAGACAGGCTCTCACAAAGGTCTAGTCTCTCCCCCTCCCCCTCCCCCTTTCTTTTACTTATTCCCATAGAATTTCCATAATAGAGTATTTGCATAGTATGTGGTTTGAAACCTCCCGGATACTCTTATTCGATCATCAATCTATGCGGAACTATGCTTCAGCTTTAGTTGAGTCACCTGCTAGTAGTAAATGGTAGAATTGGTCACCGAGAATAGTCAAGAGGCGTGTAAGCTAGTTCTTGAGTTACAAAAAGAAATGAAATTTCTGTAACATGTTTCATTGAGCTGATTAAGAACTGAACTCAGAGTAGTGATTATTTTTGTTCGGTTTGGGAATGTAAAGCTCACACTTGATTTATATACGTAACACAGAAACTCGGGGGAGAATATCAGATATCTCTTGCTTGTCTTTGTTCCTCATCTTTGACAATCATCTAAAACTGACAAGCAAAAGACAGGTACGGAAATGATTTGCCCAGAATCGACATATTCGTGTGCACTGCCAATCCTGAGATTGAGCCACCCATTATGGTGGCCAACACGGTTTTATCCGTCATGGCATATGATTACCCGCCGGAGAAGATCGCTGTGTACCTTTCCGACGATGGCGGATCAGATCTCACCTTCTATGCTCTCTTGGAGGCTTCTCGCTTTTCTCAACATTGGTTACCTTTTTGCAAGAAATTCAACGTGGAGCCTAGGTCCCCGGCGGCTTATTTTTCCCTAGGTTCTTGGGATGCTATTGAGGATAAAGAATTGGCTTCAGTGAAGGTAATAGTATGTCAGAACCATTTGATTTATTTTGTCACATTTGGTATTACCTTCTCCAATTGCAGTCTTTAAGGCTTGATTTATCACATGCAATATTCCTTGATGTAATTGCAGTCGCTTGATATTAGGCTTGTAAGTGTTCGGGCCAATTTACACGCCCCTCGACTAATCTTGGGTCCCACTCTCAGTCTCCCACTGACCACTTGTGGAGAGCCCAATTAAAATCAGAGCAAAGCTCCTTATGCACAGCCCCCAAAAGAGTTGAAAACACCTAAGAGGTTTCGAATCTGAGACATTATGCACTGCCCCCAAAAATGGAAAAAGTTGAGCCATACCTACTACGTTGGAACAGACTAATGAGTAAGGTTGAATGCCCTTCAGCCGTTTTTGCGGACCAAGAAAAGGTTGTGGTTGAACTGATAATTTGTTTTCTTTAATAGCATTGCCCGGATTTTTACGGAAGGTTTTACTTATCCACTCAAGTTTATTTATTTATTTATTTTATAATATGGAACAGATTGAAATTTGAGGTATGTTTCCATCTATATATTTGAAGTGATGTACTGGGTAGTAGTCAACTGAATAATCTGGTGGGTCTACGTTTTGCTATGTATGGAAGCGCATGTATAGTAGATTATTGATTTGGTCAATGATTTTAGCTACTCACAACCAACTACCTTTGACTAGGGATCGCAATTTTGGTCGATCCGATCTAATTCGATCCGTTCTCCGTCCTAAATGGGTAGGAAATTCGGGGATTATTTGGGAATCGGGTAGGATATGGGGATAATTTAAAAAAAAAAAGTGGGGAACGGGTAGGGGGTGAATATGAGTTAGTCCCGCCACGCCCCGATCCCCGTTATATATATACATAAGAATTAAGAAGTTAAGGTTTTATTTATTTATGGCATTGCCACTGTTAAACCGTCGTGGTTATTCATTTTCTGTTTTTATTTTCCCTCTTGAAAAAGAGAAGTCATGCCTAATCCTCCTGATTTGTTGACTCATTTTCTGAACTCATATGCAGTTGAATGAAATAATATTGGATAGAATTGGAATACGTTTGTATAATCTTGCCTAATCCTATTTTTTTTTATAGTTTTTTTAAATGTTGGACAGATCTAGTCAAAATTAGAATAATGCATTTTGTTTCACCTTTTCTGTTTATTTTTGTTTCACCTTTTCTTCATGTGTTTTTTCATTTTGAACACAATCTAGATCTAGTCAGCAACTGTGGTTGTTTTCCTTGGCATTTGGTTTGAAATGGCAGTCTAGATTGTTTTTTTTTTTAAATTTAGTTTCATGGTTTATATTTTGTAATGGTAGGTGACTTCTTTTTTTTTTTTTTTTCATGAAGTTTTGAAATCTTCATATCCCCGATTCCCCATGGGGATCCTCGTTTGGGGTGGGGATGGAGGGTAAAAATAAATCCCTGATGGGGATCGGGGCGGGGATGGAGAAGGATTTGGGTTCGGGAATTAGGGACGGGGATAGTGGTATCTACCCCCGACCCTCCCCATTGCCATCCCTACCTTTGACCCACTGGATCCCCTTCAAATAAATTTGAAAATAATGTGCTCTAGCCCTACAATGACCTTGAGATTATGTGGAGCCCTCTATTTCGGAGGGGACTCAACATAATCATGCGGCCTTTAGGGATATTGGGCTTTGAAAATTGCGCTCTGTAATTGAACGAAAATCATTTCTTTATTTTTTATGGTATCATAGTATTGGTATTTCCAAAAACATAGCACTGCTATTTCCAGAAACATAGCATTGGCTATTGTCAGTATTATCATCATTTCAAAACTGAAGGGTTATCCATCTAGTAGTTCTCTAAATTTTTTTCCGTCGAGTTTTCTTCTTCCAAAGCCTATTGTTAGCACTTAGCACAGAGTGTATTTCTCGGGAGTTATTCATATCCTGCTCTTTGGACGCAGAAATTGTATGAAGAAATGGAGAACCGAATCACAACTGCAGTCAAACTTAGAAGAATCCCAGGAAACACAGACTTAAACCACAAAGGATTTTCGCAATGGAATTCATTGTCATCCAGACAAGACCATGACACCATTCTTCAAGTAACATTTTCTCTTTACATTGCATTCGCATTCATATTCATCATTCGATCACCAAAAGCCCAAATTTTAATGAACTGAATTCCTCTTAACTTTTAGTTTTTGGCTGCTCGATTGTTTTCCAGTTAATAATCGATGGGAGAGACCCAAATGCCAAGGATATTGAAGGATGTGCATTGCCCACTTTAGTATACTTAGCCAGGGAGAAGAGACCACAATATCCCCATAACTTCAAAGCCGGAGCTATGAATGCATTGGTAAGAGTTGGATTAATGTCAAGTTGAAGAGCTTGTATGATTCTGAATGGCTTAGATATTACTAGCATTACATACCCATTGAGTAGTTGTTTCTACTATGCAAGTTATCTTGTTGGAAACTCTCTGCTTATGGTCTGCCAAAAGGATGCTGCCTGAAATGCAAACCTTGTACATACTTCTTGGTTTTATTGATGTGTGAAACGCATGCTACTGATTTAAATTTAAGTTGCAGATAAGGGTCTCATCAGAGATCAGCAACGGGCAAGTAATTCTGAATGTGGACTGTGATATGTACTCGAACAACTCATGTTCAGTGCGTGATGCGCTTTGCTTCTTCATGGATGAAGAGAAGGGGCATGAGATTGCCTTTGTGCAGTTTCCGCAGAATTTTGAAAACATTACGAAGAATGAAGTATACAGTGGTTCACTTAGAGTACTAAGCGAGGTGAGTACGGATATCTTTACGTAGAAATTATAAACTCCCTAATGACATATTCATTTTGCTTCAGCCGAAAAATTAAAAATGTATTCATTTTGCCTGATTGTTTGGAATCATTGGCAAAATGCAGGTTGAATTCCATGGTTTGGACGGTTATGAAGGCCCCTTGTATGTTGGAACTGGTTGCTTCCACAGGAGAGATACTCTATGTGGGAGAGAGTTCAGCAAGGAAAGTAGGATTCAATGGAGGAGCGAGAATGATAAACATACAAAAGAAAGTGCAGATGAACTTGAAACACGAGTAAAGGGTCTTGCAAGCTGTGCATATGAAGATAACACACAGTGGGGCAAGGAGGTCTCTCTCTCTCTCTCTCTCTCTCTCTGAAATTCTAACCATACCATCTCTCATTTTAAGCTTTGATGAGATAGTCGACAATCGACATATAACGGTGCTGGACTATTAAGACAAAAGAGTGAATGTTTGTTTTCTACAAGTACTTATCCTGCTGGACCTGTTCCCACTTAACAAGAGGGGAAGGGGAGAAGTAAACTAGAGCACCTGTTGGCTTTTTTTAACCAAATGGAGAAAGGCCAAACCAAACAGAGCCTTGTGTCCCAATCAATTGGGGTGGGCTAAATGAATCCTATTTTTCCATTGAACTCTGTCCAAGGCAAATGGAGAAAGGCCAAAGTATCATATGTGGTGAATTGAGATGACTGGTTGGTTATTCTGCTAAACATAACAACATAATCTTGAGAAACGAGAATCACTCATTCAAAGTCCCACTAAAATGGTTCAGGAGATTATCCCTACTTAGTCTTACCAACACAAATACAAACAGTAGCCCTAATAGAAGGTATGAGTAATTGTTATGAAATTTAATCTCAGAATGGATGACATATTCAGGACTTGAAAGAAGGTTGAGTTCCACTTTGATAGAATGATTCAGTTGAAATTTGTATTTACAGTTCTTATGTTCTTGATTTGTCATAGTTTTATTCTTATTTTTTTTAGGAAGAAACTTTAGCCTTTAATCCCAAATTATTTCACTGTTGAACGTAGAAAAAAAATGCCTTTTTGGGTGGGAATGAAGGGTTCCATCACCTGGTGAAAATCGTTGTTCCACCCTGCATACATTGCAATTTATGGGTGTTTGCTTGCAGATGGGCTTGAGATATGGTTGTCCCGTTGAGGACGTGATGACGGGGTTAACAATTCAATGCCTGGGATGGAAATCAGTGTATTACAATCCAGCAAGAAAGGGCTTCTTAG
The DNA here is from genome assembly GCA_019656275.1 of Rhododendron kiyosumense. Classification (NCBI taxonomy): domain Eukaryota; kingdom Viridiplantae; phylum Streptophyta; class Magnoliopsida; order Ericales; family Ericaceae; genus Rhododendron; species Rhododendron kiyosumense. Next base: position 62,182 of record BPLS01000482.1, on the reverse strand, counting down.
GGGTTGCTGCAACATCACTGGATCAGACGCTTTTGCAGCATAAGAGATGGTCGGAAGGTGATCTACAAGTTCTGCTATCTAGGTACAGTCCTGCATGGTATGGACTCGGAAGGATTAGTCCTGGCCTTCTACTGGGATACTGTAGCTACTGTCTTTGGGCTCCAAACTCCTTGGCAACGGTATTCTACTCCACGGCCCCTTCCCTTTACCTCCTCAGAGGTATCTCCTTATTTCCGCAGGTATGTTCTCTCTTCCCTCTTTTGCACGATTGTAACCGTTACTCATCTAGACTATCAAGTGTGACATCAAAATGTTAAGAATTCCTTTGCTTTTCATTGCTTACAATTGCCAAGTACCATTATGGCATGGTGGTGTTATATGACTCTTTCGAGTGGCAATAAGGTTTCATTGGTAAATTAGAGACCTGCAGCACCAGAAAAACATGATTTTAAAAGAGCGCATATGCCAATGGGGAAAGAGCTAAAGTTGCTATCCTGGTCATTGTAAACTTCGGGCCTTGATATGGAGGTGAACATCATAGACTATTCATATTGCTTCAACCCTTACTTCTATTCGTGTTTTGCTTTGCTGTATATAAACTTCAGTAGATCACATTGAGAATTTACTTTCCTTTTTGTTAATCTGCTATTAAGAATTGAGTTACCTTAAACCATAGCAATTGCTTTGATAAGAGTTGATCGACTGATCACAAATCGCAATGCCCCTTTATCATCGCCGTCTTGAAACTTTTTGAACCTTTCTTCAAGTGATCAGCGGTGAATGTGTCACGCTAGAGACCAAGTGATTTTTATTCTCTTGTTAGTGAATATTTAAAATACCAGTTCATAAAGTCACTTGTTTCTGTGGATTTTGATGTCCTTTGAGTGGGAACTATTGGAATGACATTACAATAGATATTAGTTAGCATTGTAAACTGTCACCTTTACTTGAAAAGGCTTTGCAAAATATTTCATTTTCCTTTCGAACGTGGAAGCGTTTGCTCATATATATAAACAGAAACAGACATGGTCATTGATGATCAAGTTACCCATTTACATGAAAACAAGTAAAAAGACTGGGTGGAACCAACTGGAACAAAATAGGCGTACGTACATAGGTTCCAGTGGTGTTTTTCTCAAATAGTTCCAACAAGCTATAACTTTGTTGTACAAATTCAGGTCTCAAGCCCGTGGTTTCTTCCGTTTGTGTACGTAATAATCGCAAAGTACACTTATAGCCTAGCTGAGTTTCTGTGGTCCGGTGGCACAGTCTTGGGATGGTGGAACGATCAAAGGATTTGGCTCTACAAGAGAACAACCTCCTACCTCTTTGCCTTTGTGGATACCATGTTGGGGTTAGTTGGATTTTCGGAAACATCTTTCGTAGTCTCGAACAAAGTGTCCGATCCAGACGTGTCCCAGAGGTACGAGCAAGAGATGATGGAATTCGGGACCTCTTTTCCCATGTTTACCATCTTGGCAACATTTGCAATGCTGAACCTGATTTCCTTTGTATGCGCGGCGAAGAGGGTGGTTACGGACGTGGGAGTGATCAGAGGCTTTGATACTATGGCTTTGCAGTTTCTTCTGTGTGGTGTTTTGGTTTTGATCAATTTGCCTTTGTACTGGGCTCTTTTCTTCAGGAAGGACAAGGGAAAGATGCCAAGTTCTATCACAGCTAAGTCAGTCTTGTTAGCTATGTTTATTTGTACTTGTTCTATGTTCATGTATTAGATTGGATTGGAGCCCATTTTCCTTGACTCTTTGTTTGTTTGGTTTTTTTCTGAGGTAATGTGATTAAATTGTCTTCCAGATACTTTCCTGTCTGTATCATGACATACACTATATGTGTGCACGTTTTTTACATTGTTGTATACAGAGCTGGTCCTCAGGTAAGCCCGGCAAGATCTCACGCTTGGGCAACCCCCCACCACGGGACAACGGAAATAAAATATAAATTCAATATTTAATGTAATCTTGATTTAATTTGTTTTTACTTGTATGTCTTTTTATTTTCTATATATTGACTTAATAATAAGTGAGTAACCAAGCTTGGAATCGGGCGGGCAACCCAAACATCAAGAACTGGTCGTATATAATAGGGTAATGGTTATGATCATAAAGTAATTTTTAGTAGATTACTGTTTTGCCCAAGCAAGTTATTTCATGCCAATTGCAAAAACCATTCTTGGGGGGCAATATTGAGAATCACTTTTGTGATACATTTTCCAATAGCGTTACTAGAATAGATTTTAAATGAGTTCATGACCATTTTGTAATTTTGTACTGGAATATAAAATTATCATGTCTTTTGTTTTTCTGTACTGGCCCGTAGTATTTAATTCCAGTTGCTTCCTCAAATAAACCAAAATTATCGTGTCTTATTTTTTCAAAACCATAGCCAGATCACCAAACCAATAAACCAAAAAATTAGACCAAATAATACAGTTCGATTTAAATCGGATTTGTTTAACGGTTCTTTCCGATTTCTTGAGGACTTAAACTTGGATGATGCTGTGAGGGTGGTGTACAGTACCGTGTTGTGCATCATCTAAGCCGTACATTCGGCAATCCAACGGTCTAAATCTCATATTTACCGTGTAGCATTTGAGCCGTTCATTATCGAAATGAGATTGCCTATTGCATGATTGCCACCTGTCCGAGGCCCCACTGAGCCTAGCTGTCAACACTACCCCATGCATTGCCACGTCACCACAGAAATGACACGTGTACCTTCCTCACAACGTATATGGGTTTTTTTTTTTTTATCAAAATCACATCAGCTAGCCCAAATTCAATCAACAAACACCACTCCAAGTCGGTGATCGATTTCCAAAACGCCGCAACAACATTTCAAGCATGGCCGCCACTGCCGCCGCGACCGCCGTGATCATCAAGGAAGTGGTCGAACGCCACCATGTGAAGTGCGTAGAAGAGGAGGAAATCGAGAGGGAAATCGACGCGAACGCCCTTTTGCAGTCCCACAGCCACCTCTGCCGTGGTATTTCGCTTCTCGACTGTCTGGGGAGGCGGGAACCCACCGTGGACTCCACCCACTTCGACGACGGGTCAGCTGACGTGGCGGAAAAATGTCTGCCGTAACCCAGCAGGCTGATCACTTCAAAAGCATTACTTAGGGAGGAATCTAAAACCATATATACCCAGTTAATTTACACGAAAATTTAGCACATGCACATTCATGTGGGCCTTTAGACACTCATACTTTCAGTGGGTGTGGAGCCGGCGGCCTCGTTCTACTTGATTGCGAAACGCGTGTAATTGTTCGTGTAAAGTGTGTGTGGTTGTAAGAAAGTGTTGGGGACGTGTCGGTAATCTATACTGTGTAATTTTGTATAATAATGTCAAGGATTAGATATGTAAATTACGGTTGAATGAGGATAATTAGGTTAGTATCTCTTGTTTTTTTGGATAATATTTCTTGTTTCTTGTGGTAGTAGTTTTTTTGGCCTAAAAAAGATGTTAAAATTGTTTGGAATAATACAATTAATGTGCTATATATATGTAGCTTTTTTTTGGCCTAATTTCCAACCATCCTTTGTCTTTAGTACATGATGAGACAATGAAAGGCCATGAGTGAATCATGCTTTTGCACTTTAGCAACTAAAGTACTAATGCTGTGGAGCTCATTCCTGCACAAGCTCCTCCTTTTTTTCTTTCTTTTTTTCAATATTGTATAGTTGGCGGGGTTTATAGGTTATCCACAACCTCTGAAACCCTAAACTCCATCTCTTGTGCGGCTCGAACTGAGGAGGAGGGGGCATGAATTACCAACTATTCTAGCTCATAGCTTGGCAGTTCGCACAAGCTCCTTGACGCAGCGGAATTCACAAGAGATTAGTTAGCGTACTAATCCAAAC
>BPLS01000482.1:20752-57905 GCA_019656275.1 Rhododendron kiyosumense | reverse complement strand
AAAAAAAAAAAAATACACATACCAAAAAAATTGAAATTGATCAGCCAATAAACAAAAATATTTCTTACCTTTTTGTTTAGTTTACGACCTGTTTTGCATTAATTTTATACATTAAATTTTATTACTTTCTATCTTCGCATAACAAAAGAGAGTTGGGATATGAAAAGTTAGAAAAGATTTTGCCTTGTTTCGGAGAGAGAGAGTGCTAAGGTTTCAAAAATTACTTCCCTTTCTTATTTCAAAATTCGGCTCTTTTTTTGACAATGAAATTTTGTTGCTTTCTATCTTTCCATAACAAAAGAGAGTTGGCATAGAAAAGTTAGAGAAGATTTTGCTTTTCTTCGGAGAGAGAGTGCTATAATTTCAAAAATTACTTCCCTTGATCTTATTTCAAAATTCGGCTCTTTTTTTGGGAATGAAATTTTATTGCATTCTATCTTTCCATAACAAAAGAGAGTTGGAATAAAAAATGTTAGAGAAAATTGAAAATAAGATTTTACAGCCCTAGGACTCCTCTCAGCCGTAGGATTTATGAGGGATAGCTTTGGGCCGTTGAATTTATGTACATATGATTCAAATACTGAGTTGTTTTATATATATATACGCGCACACACACACATATTAACACATGCACGCACCTCTCTCTCTCTCTCATCGCCACCAAACAAGACCCCACTGTCATCAAACCAAAATCCATAATTCTATGCATATTTATAACTATAAACTATATACCCAGCAAGGAGAAAAGAGACGATGAAAACATTAAGCTTACCCGACGATCTACTGATTTGGAAACTACCGACGAACTCTCAACTATGACTGCTCTTTCACGCTCTCCTCCCCAACGTATGGAATAAAATAACCTTACTTCTCAAATGTTTTCTCACCCTAATAAACTGTCCACGTTCAAACTTAAAACTTATCTAGTCTAATTACACAATCGACCCAACATTCTTCTTCTTCTTTTTTTTATTAGCAAGAAGTTTGAAAAGAAAAAAATGAAGGATTTAATAATTTTGGTAAAAAACATTATATTTTTTTTTACTGAAAAGTGGGATGTCACACATATTTTCTTGTTTGTGGTTCTCGTGCGCATGATTATTTTTCTTTATTATGCGCTTCCATTGCAGGCAGGATTCAGGTATAATCCTAACAAGTGGTATCAAAGCAGGAACTTTTTCTATCATTAGGTGGTGTCGTGAATTTTTCCTATCATTAGGTGGTGTCATGTTATATTTTCGTAGCTTAGGCTTTGTTCGGTTGTGGGTTTAGAACATTTTTGGGTTTGATTTTTGGATAATTAGTGAAAAGTGAAAATATGGTAATAATTGGAGATATAGGTAATGAGTGGAGAGAGATAGAGAGAAAAATAAGATTAATGATTGGATATAGGGGTAATGATTGGAGAGAGAAATAAAAATAATAATTAAAATTATAGGTAATGAGTGGATTTGGGTTTGGAAAAATTTTTCCAAACCCCAAACCGAACAAGGGCTTAGTGTTTTTTAATTAGGTTCATTAGTTGGACTATACCTTTAGGCTCAATTTGGATGACAAGAATTTTGAGGAGGATTGAGAGTGTGACACCATACTTCTATGATTCTGACGTTTGGAAGGACAAGAATAGGAATGTGATGCTACACTCTCAGGATTTTCATGTTTGGGAGAGACAGGAATAAGATTGTGATTTGTGACGACACATCTAACCAGAAATCACATTATCAGATTGAGTGGGAATCAGATTCCTCCCTTACCTCATGAGAATTTTAGATTCCTGACTCAATCAATAAAAATAAGGAAATATTGTCTTTGATAAATTTACAAAATAATTGATTCCAGCATAAGATTACTACTAAATTAATCTAAAAACTGGAATGAAATTACTTTAGGCATTGTTTTCCTAGGAATTTCATTCCTAATAATCATATTCTTATTTTCACTCAATAAAATTTCTAAAAATTTGATTCCTAGTAATCACATTCCTATTCCTACTGAAGATTCTAGTCATTTATTTAGAGTGAATATTACATTCTCTCTTATTAGTTGAAAGAGTGTAGGTCTCACCGCTGCAATATTTTTTTTTGTGAATATGACATTACTTTATGGTGGGATCTACACTATTTCAGCCAATAAAAAAGGAAGATAATGTTCTCCCTCTTAAGTGGAGGATAAACAAAATTAAATTTGATTCCGATGGTATTGTCCTCTAGAATTTGATAAGTACTAACTAGAATTGTAGTAGGATTTGAATTACTAGTGATGGATAAAGTCATCTCATTTGAAGTAGGGATGACATTCACGGCGGAAATTGAGTTTCCGTCCCCAATCCTTGAACCCGAAGTTACACCCATATCCGCCCCAATTCCCGAACGGAGAGGGAAGAATAAAACCATTTCCGAGCCATTCGGTTATCGGATAATCCCCGAATTGAATGGGTAACCGAATGGAATAGAATAACAACAGAAATGGACGCCTACGGATTCAAATTTGAATTGAAAACAAAAACCCAGATGTGAATGCATTGGGCTTCGGGGTTACTGCAGAGATCAGAAGAAATGGAAGCACATCTAGAGAGAGAGAAGTAACATTTGTGAAAACGAACACTCCAATGTTATTCTTCAGCTAGGTTTTTCTTTAGCGAAGAAACCTAGAAAATGGGTTTAGGTTGGAATCGAGTGGGAAACAGATCTGATCAGAAAGATGATGCAATTTGCAAGCATGATTAAACACAAACAAACACACAGAGGGACCTCAGATCAAAATCGCCGCCTCTCCCTCACTGAGAAGTGAAAAGTGAAAGTAGGACTGGAAAATCCTAACTTAGTAATGTGTAATTGTGTATATATATATATAGGTAGGGATAATTTTGTAATTTACTAGTTTAGTTAGGGTATCAGCTGAACCAGAATCGAACGAAACCCGTTCGGTTATCCTGTGTGTCAACCATACCCGTACCCACGGGAAAAAATTCAGTTATGGTTCGGGGATAATGTTTTTAGAATTTTTGAACAGCTCGAATCAACCGTTCGGTGGCCGAAAATGGCCCGACATGATCGTCGGTCCGATTTCGATATGGGAACGGTTGGTCCCTATAAAACTACTGTTATTTATTTGCCTTCTCACATGTCTCAACAGCTGAACTCGTCAATGTCTGAACCTTTCAATGCGTCTCTCTATAATTAAAGCTTTTTTTTTTTTTGGCAATATAATTAAAGATTGATGATTCAAATATACGAATGGCCGAATGGGGTCTATAAAAGAGAGAGAGAGAATCTATGATCAGGTAATTAATTTCCAGGGCCAGTGGACCCCCTCTTCATGTCATCCATGACATTATTAACAACTTATCCCACATATATAATAATCTATAGCCGTCAACTTTGACATCTATATAAGCTAGCTCAAGGATTGTAATATATTGTCGTGTGCATACAATATACTTCTTTAGAGAGAGAGAGAGAGAGAGAGAGAGAGAGAGAGATGGGGAGTAGTGAGCATAGAAAGGGGGAACTCCCTCTGTTCGAGACAAGGAGAGCAGAAGGCAGGATCCTGTACAGGGCATTTGCAGCGTCAGTGTTTGTGGGTATAGTTGCGGTATGGGCGTACAGAGTAAGTCACATGCCAGGGCCAGGAGAAGATGGGAGATTCGGTTGGATTGGGCTGTTGTTGGCTGAGCTGTGGTTCGGTCTCTACTGGCTCCTCACCCAAGCCCTGCGATGGAACCGTCTCCATCGCTCCACCTTCAAAGACAGGCTCTCACAAAGGTACGTACTCCCATCCATATCTCTCTCCCACTTCCCTTTACTGTATGTTTTCTAGCTTAGCTGCTCAGGGATCCCATATAGTACTATCTTCTTCAATACCAGCTGTCTCTCTGTACGTCTTTGTGTCAGACTTAATCCCATATCCCTAGTCTAATCTATTCAAACTTGATTAATATAACATGGTATGAGAGCTAGAAGTTGTGTGGCCTTAGTTCAAGTGGTCAAGTCTCCGTCTCAAAATTTTCAGTCTCCTCAAATCGTACCTCTACGTGCATAATTAATGCATAAGTATTATAGTAGTACCTACTACCTAGAGACCAACATTTGGACGGTTGGAAACATCGTACTCCTCCGTCTCATTTTGTTTGCTCATATTTAAAAGCAAAAGATCGACTTTGACTCCTTTGTCCTTGAATTTGTTTTAAATCAGTTGAATTTCCCTTAACAAGCAAATTAACAAAATGTGAATGAGGGAGTATTACGAGACAGAGGATTGACTTTCTAGTTGTACTTAATTTTCATCCAAATATCTTATATATTTCTATCTTGATTAATTGGCTGTGTCGTTGATGAGATAATTAAGAAGATTCTGATCAATACGTTTGTCATGTCCTCTTTTAAAAATTTAACTAGTTTAAAAACATTTATATTTAGTTTGTTCGAAATCATTAAGCTTTGAATGCTAAATTAACATCAAATATTAATTCCCAGCTAAAAGTGGTTGAACAAATTCAACATTAATAATTTTTTGAATATTTTTTTTGGTTTTGATTTTGATGGGTTATCTATTACATACAGTTTCGTTGTTTACATGTTCCGATGAACAAGCTTTTCACTCTTTTTTTTGTGTGTGTGACTATTTTGGATAATCATGGATAACTCTTACATATTACTTGAAAGAGAATAAATTCTTTATACCATCGGTGTAAATAATTGTTTCCTTCAAATTAATTGTATTGCGATACATGTTAAAACAGTGGTCTCAATTAATAAAATATGGTTTTGTAATCGCCACCGCAAGGGCGAATTTATCTTGAGAACATAATGCCAAACCCTAGCTGTACGTGATTATCTCCTGCTTTTCTTTTCCCTCTCTTAGGAGAAGTATTCATTTAAAACTGAAATGCAAAAAAAAAAAAAAAAAACAGGTACGAAAATGAATTGCCCAAAGTGGACGTATTCGTGTGCACTGCCAATCATGAGATAGAGCCGCCGTTGATGGTGATCAACACCGTCTTATCGGTCATGGCTTACGATTACCCGCCGGAGAAGCTCGCCGTGTACCTCTCCGACGACGGCGGGTCAATTTTTACTTTCTATGCCTTGTTGGAGGCTTCTCGCTTTTCTCAACGTTGGATACCTTTTTGCAAGAAATTCAACGTGGAGCCCAGGTCACCGGCGGCTTATTTCTCCTCCGATTCTTATGATGCTATTGAGGATAAAGAATTGGGCTCAGTCAAGGTAATACTAGAAATAATATGGCATCTTTATCTACGTGTTAGAAAATGAGAGAAAAAGTAATTTACGTGCTAAAAAATAAAAAAGTTGAAAAAAAATGAAAAAATTCAACTTTTTTATTTTTTAGCGCGTAATTTCATTTCAATATCATTTTCTTTCTAACATGTGGAAGCAATAGGCTTACATGGACCAACTTTTCTATTTTCTAACACATACATATCCAATCAAACAATTTGATGACAAATTTTGATCAGAATTTCGGTACGAATGTGCTTTGATTAGATATTATTTGGTGCTAGATTAACTTGTTATTCTATTAAATTATGTGGACCTACATATAATATGTTTGAGACTTGAGAGGGGTGTGTACAGTCGATTTATTGATTTGGTCAAGAATTTCAGCCACTAACCAATTATCTACTTTGACCCACTGGATCACCTTAATTACATTTATAATTGGAAAATACTAATGTGCTTCTTGCCCAACAATGACCACAAGGTTATGTGGAGCCTGACATTTAGCGGCGGCCTCCACATAATCACGTGATCTTTACGTACACTTTAGGGAGGAGAATGAAATACGTTCTTAACCAGATACGCTAATGTCAGTGGTGCACTCTAAATTTTGTCTTCCGATGTTTACTTTTGAACTTACATGTAAGAAAGTAGGGTGCGAAAATCAATTTAAAAAAAAAAAAAACCTCTTTTTGATGCAGAAATTATATGAAGAAATGGAGAACCGAATCACAACTGCAGTCGAACTCGGAAGAATCCCGGAAAACATAAGTTCACAACACAAAGGATTTTCTCAGTGGAATTCATCTTCGACCCGACGAGACCATGACACCATACTTCAAGTACCCTTTTTTCACTCAAATTTTCTTCACATTCACATTGATCAGAATCAATCACCAAGAACCCAAGTTTTGATCGAATATTACAATTGCTATTTACGTTTAGTTATTCGTTTATCGATTGTCTTCCAGATACTAATTGACGGCAGAGATCCAGAGGCCAAGGATATCCAAGGATGTTCATTGCCAACTTTAGTATACTTGGCCCGGGAGAAGAGACCGCAACATCACCATAACTTCAAAGCCGGATCTATGAATGCATTGGTAAGATTTGGAATCAATGTCGAGTTTATAGAGCACGTATGATTCTGAATGGCCTAGATTTTATTAGCATTCCATACCCTTTTAGTACCCGTTTCTACTTCGTAAACGATCTTGCTGGAAACTCGCTGATCATGGTCTGCAAAAAGGATTGCTATCTCGAACTTGTTTCGTGGTTTTAACTGATGTCGAAAACTTATCAAAAACTCGTTTAAATTGAACGTGCAGATAAGGGTCTCATCAGAGATTAGCAACGGGCAAGTAATTCTAAACGTGGACTGCGATATGTACTCGAACAACTCAGGTTCAGTGCGTGATGCGCTTTGCTTCTTCATGGATGAAGAAAAGGGCCACGAGATCGCCTACGTCCAGTTCCCGCAGAACTTTGAAAACGTTACGAAGAACGACGTATATGGCAGTGCATTTGTAGCGATAAACGAGGCGAGTAATGACCGTAATCCGATATATTCATATGGAATCACGTACAAAAGCATCCCATGATGAAGTGTTGGTTTTGCTTGTTTGTTTGGAATCTTTGGCAAATGCAGGTTGAATTCCAAGGTTTGGATGGTTATGGAGGCCCTCTGTACATTGGAACTGGCTGCTTTCACAGGAGAGATACCCTGTGTGGCAGAGAGTTCAGCAAGGGAAATCGGATTCAATGGAAGAAAGAGAATGGCAAAGATACTAAAGAGAGTGCAGATGAATTGGAAGCAAGAGTAACGAGTCTTGCTAGCTGTGCCTATGAACATAACACTCAATGGGGCAAGACGGTCTCTCTCTCTCTCTCTCTATTTTTTTTGATGACTCGGGTATTGTGAATGTAGTGTTGTTTTATTCACCATTGTCAAAGTTGAGTTCTTCTATTTTTCAGGAAGAAACTCGAATACGAAATTCTGGTTCCACCCCTGCACACGTTGAATTTACTGAAAGTTTGTTTGCAGGTCGGCTTGAGATACGGTTGTCCAGTCGAAGACGTGATAACGGGGTTATCAATCTTATTCGCGGGATGGAAATCAGTATACTACAACCCAACAAGAAAGGCCTTCTTAGGCGTTGCTCCAACGTCGCTCGATCAGATGCTTCTGCAGCACAAGAGATGGTCCGAAGGTGATTTCCAAATCTTCCTGTCTAGGTTCAGTCCTGCGTGGTATGGCTTCGGAAGGATCAGCCCCGGCCTTCAAATGGCATACTGCACCTACTTTCTTTGGGCTCCAAACTGCCTGGCAACAATGCTTTACTCCGTCGTCCCTTCCCTTTACCTCCTCAGAGCTATCTCCTTGTTTCCTCAGGCATGTTCTTTCTTATTTCTCCGTTAGCATTCCTTCGCTTTTCCAGCGGCGTTCCCTTGCCTCAAATGATTCCCACAAGCTAATATTTTTGTTGTTGTGCGAGCGAATCCAGGTCTCAAGCCCGTGGTTTCTGCCGTTTGCATACGTGATAACAGCGAAGTACGGTTACAGCCTAGCCGAGTTTCTATGGTCCGGCGGTACAGTCTTGGGTTGGTGGAACGAGCAACGGGTTTGGCTCTACAAGAGAACAACCTCCTACCTCTTCGCCTTCGTCGATACCATCCTGGGATTATTTGGGTTTTCGCAGACATCTTTCGTAGTCACGAACAAAGTGTCTAGTCCGGATGTGTCCCTGAGATACGAGAAAGAGTTGATGGAATTCGGGACGTCTTTTCCCATGTTCACCGTCCTGGCAACGCTCGCGATGATCAATCTGGTTTCCCTCGTTTGGGTGGCGAAGAGGGCGATTACAGACGCCGGAGTCCGAATGTTTGAAACTGTGGCTTTGCAGATGGTTCTGTGTGGTGTTTTGGTTGCGATAAATGTGCCTTTGTACTCCGCTCTTTTCTTCAGGCAGGATAATGGGAAGATCCCAAGCTCTATCGCAGCTAAATCAGTCTTGTTAGCTGTGTTTGTTTGTACTTGCTCTATGTTTTTGTATTAGATGGATAAATAGTAGTAGTATCTTGGATGTTGTAATCTTCATGGAGTTCAACCCAATAAAAAATGTCAAGCATTTTGCCTTTTGGAAATTCTGTGCAATGCAATGGAGTAAGATGGAGGTACAAAAAATTAAAAAATTATATGTAAAATATTAACTTAATAAATTTGAGCCCAATTCATTTTCTTTTTGTAGTCCAATCCATCCTATTTGACCATCTCATTGAAAGAGAATTTTTGGAAGATATCGATTCGGATTCGATAAAAAATGATTTGTACTACCTTAAACAACATAGAACACAATTTCAGTAGGATGTAAATTCAATTATGTACTTATTTATTTTATTTTGTTTATTTTTGAAAAATTACGTAGTTTTGTACAAATTTGTTTAACAATAATTACAAAACAATTTTTATTAAATTTTGGGTTAGTCCAGGACAGATTAAATTCCTGGTTCTGCCCTTGGTGCAATGTTTGGTTTTTCCTTCTTTTTTTTTGGGTTTGCTTACGCACCACGAGATGTTTGGGTCTTTGGTTTTTCGGCAGAGAGGGAAAAATGAATGAGGTGAAAGGAATGACTACCGAATGAGAAGAAAAATGGAAATTTTTTTTGCACATTATACTAAAATTTGTAAGTCCAGGTAATTGTTATGAAATCATTTTATTTGAAGTTTTGTCCCAATTTTTAATGGACTGTCTATTAGTGGACGGATGGATCCTTCAAAAAAAATTTTTTTTATCAGTTCTTTAAAAATTATTTTGACGTGCAAGTAAGTTAATTCGAACATTCATAAGTTATAGGAGAGGAGATCTGGAGAAATAATGTGACTTACTCGCACATTCATAAGTTATAGGAGAGGAAATCTGGAGAAATAATGTGCATTCGTCGGGGGTTTTCTTTTTTAGTTGTATAATTTTTGCATGCGTCGGGGGTTTTCTTCTTTAGTTGTATAATTTTTGCATATGCCGGGGGTTTTATTCTTAAGTTGTATAATTTTTTTTCCCTTGTGTGTTTTCAGCGCAGTTTGTGCAAGGCCCACCTCTCGTATAAGTGTTTGTGTTTGTCTTATTGTTTTACGAATGTTCAATAACCACAAAAATACATACATACACGCGTGCGCATATATAGGTATTTGTGTTTGTATTTTCTTACTGAAGTTAAAGGCTCTATTTGGAACTTAAAAAAAGAAAAAGAAAAGAAAATAAGAGAAAAAATTTACTATTCATTATACTTGAAAATTTTATCTTCTTCTTTCTTTCTCTTCCAACAAATCAAAACAATAGAAGGGAATTTTTTTTTTCCTTTTCCTCGAATTCCAAACAGAGCTTAATTTTTTTTTACAACTCTACCTCATATGATACGTGCTTATCACTCTAAGTAAAAGTAGGCAGCCAATCAGGACGCCACACGTACACGTTTCTACGTATCTCCGAATCAAACAGTTCGGGTTTGATGGAGGAGTTTAAACCTAACCTAACCAAAGAGGCAAAAGACGACACTTTCCAGTTCCAGTCTTCCTTGTTCTAAATCCAAACACAGAGGACTTTCAAAAACCTCTGTCAACATAATCTAATCTATTTTCTTGTTTTTATACGCATCAAAATCTGCAAAGAAAGCTCAGTTTCAATTCTATAAGCTTCTCTCAAATCAGCAACGGTAAGTTCTCTCTCTCTCTCTCTCTCAAGAATTGGTAGTACAGATCCCTATTTTTGAATTTCAGATTCCAGAACAAGATTCCAATCTCGAAAAAGACATATCTTTACCGCATCTTTCGTTTGATTTCGACAAGAAAACATGTCTATTAGCCCAAAGTTCAAATCTTTAGTTCTTTACTGAAATTTTTATCTGGAAACAAACATGGGGTTTTTTTTTTTTTTTTCTTCTGTAAAAGTAAAGTATTTTTGAACTGTGGTAAAATAATTGATAGAAATTGAACTCAATTGCAGATGAAATCTCGGTTTCTTGAGTTCGCCCTGATTGTGACGCTCACAAGTTTGTTTTGGAGCCTGCAATCTGTGGTTGGGATAAGATTTGTGATAGACAGGGAGGAATGCTTCTCCCACAAGGTCGAATACGAGGGCGACACCATTCATTTCTCGTTCGTCGTTATTAAGTCTGAGGGCTCATGGCATTATGCTCCAGATGGGGTTGATCTTGTGGTAAGGTTTCTGCTTTTATGTTGTGTTTATTTCTTTGTTGATCGAATGTAGTATCGTAAGCTTGTCGCGGGGATTATGGTTGCTTAGTTATCAGCCATTGGTACTTTGTTTTACGAGAAATTAACCTTCAGAACCCATGAGAGTTTTCAATTGCTGTAATTTTGTATATGGATTTTCCATGGAAGAGGTTGATTGGTGAAGTTTTCTATAGTTTTTGGTCCCTAAATGTTGAATTCCCTTCTGGCTAGAAATATGAATCTCATGTATAATGTACCTATGCCTCTTGTTGTCCCCGGAGTTTGTTTATTAAACGCAATCATTATTCTTGTATGAATAGAAGAAATCCTAACATAATGTTAGAAGTCTAGTGTGAACTGAGAATCCAATTCTTGAAAACCTAGGTGAAGAATCCTTAACCAAGGGTGAGTTGAGGCCTAAGATTAGGCCAAAGGCATTTTCGTGTGCAACAAACGTTAGTCTTCTATTGCCATTTGCCTTGTCCAAGGAGGCTGGTCATGCTGACCGATGGTTATCGTTTCAACATAAATCACGGAGTTTTCTTAGAACCCTTTGATTAAAGCCAAGGTCTTCATCAGATAAGTACATCACATAGACATCTTGTGACTTCATGTACTAATGCTTTGTACCAATGGAGGACTACGAACCTATGGGAGCACAACTTTCTAAGCTCAAAATTGTACTCTCAAAACTTTAATATTTTTATTGGTGATAATTTATCATAATTTGGATATTGTTTTATGTAGAAAGACACAGTAACTGTGAATATGGAGGTAATTGACCAATTTTACCCGTCATAAGCACAGTGGCATATAGCTAGAAGTGTGTCCTTTCTCTTGTAATTCATATATTTCACTGCCACCCTAGTGTGCAACCAGCTGAGAGCCTGCAAGAGGTTATTTAGACATAAAAGACTGCAGAGGGACCTAGGAAGATCAATTATCAAATTCCATGTAGTTGTGGCATTGGCTATGGGTTTCACCTTATTGCAGAGATGATTAGCACAAAGCTGTATTTATTTCTATTCTTTTTTTTCTCGTGAATGTTTGATTTGGAAAATTCTCCCCTCAACACCCCCGAGCCCTCCTTTTTTTTTTTTTTCATGTAATGATTATTGCTTGCATGGACATTGGACAAATTATGAAGGGAATGAAGGTGCTCGGTTTGGTTGCAGCTGACCCCAATTGATTGGGACATAAGGCTCGGTTTGGTTTACGTGTTAAGGTGCTTAAATTTGACCCATTTGAGTCCTTAGCTATATTGGGAGCTTGGAACCCTGAGGTTGTCCTGTCCTTTTCATCATATAATAGCAATTGTCGGGGAAGCGACTAGAACACCCCCTGAGTTTGAGAGCCAGAAGCTGAGAGATGGAGTTGAGATCAAGGGATAACGCGTTTTATCTGCCATGGCTTGGGATGTGTGTGTGAGGGAGTTTGAGTGTGTTCTTCATCATTGTCGAAGTATTCTACTAGATGGTTCCCACGAGGACAAAGCATGCTCTGTATCCTTTCTTGTTATCATCTTAGTAGGAAAAGGGAAGTTTGCTTGATTGAGTGTCTCCATTTTGTATTTGCTCAACGATTTATGATGACAATGTATGCTTTTGTGCTTGAATTGTTTCTGTTATTGGGAAAAGACCTGACCAATCTTTTGTTCAAAAAACATGATGGATAACAGGTGAAGGGACCTTCTGGTGATCAGATTCATGATTTCCGTGACAAGACGAGTGAGAAGTCTGAGTTCATGGCTCGTCAGAAAGGAGTACACCATTTCTGCTTCACTAACAAGTCCCCTTATCACGAAACCATTGATTTTGATGTACACGAAGCTCACTTCTCATACTATGATCAGCATGCGAAAGATGGTGAGCCATGTTTCAATGCTTTAGGTTGCTCTTTTTTGTTTTTGGGAGAGCATTGTAAATATGGTAATTATCCTGACTGTCATGCATATCTGCAGAACATATCAACCCTTTGTTAGAACAGATATCGAAGTTAGAGGAGGCTCTCTACAACATCCAGTTTGAACAGCATTGGCTGGAAGCTCAGACGGAAAGCCAGGCGACAGGTACCTCTTTTCTAAGAACACTACATGCCTTTCCTTGTAGTTTGGCTTGAGACTAGTTTCTAATTCCATAATTGATGCAATTTTGAATTGGACTTGGCATTTTTTCGTTGCCAGTTTTGTTGCGGGCAAATTTTTGTACTTCAGTTTTTGATAAAGTTTTCTTGGTAGAGCTTTTTCGGATGAGCTTCCAAAGGGTAGCATGGCATATTCAAGGGATATTTTCTATAAATCTTGAACCATTTTTCTAGGTTGCTATTAGATATCATATGTTTGCTTGAAACTTTGCGGTCACATTTAAATACCCTTTAGCTATGAAGTCCCACAGAAACAGAGAATGCAATCAATGCATAATACCTTGATACATGTGGTATTAATCTCATTGCTACTACCCACCTGGGTTACGTATGCTATGGATTTACACTCACTATTAGTCCGGTCAAACAAACAGACCCTTCAAGTAGATTGATCAGTTTTGGGCTAGACTGTTTGAAGACATGTGGTCGTTTGTGATTCATAAGGTGGTATTTTTTTTGTAGTTTGACTGTTTTTTCTATATGGAATGCAGTGAATGAAGGAATGAGCAAGAGGGTGCTGCACAAAGCTTTGTGGGAATCAGCTGCTCTGATCGGGGCTAGCGTTCTCCAAGTTTACCTTCTACGGCGCCTGTTTGAGCGGAAGCTGGGGACATCCAGAGTGTAGGTTAGGCAGCATCTGGGATAATTTATATTTCGAACTTTTCGAGGCTTGACTTTTGGACTTTGTTGTTCCTTCTTTAGAGGAAGATGTATAGACACCATTAGCAGTTTAAAGTGGATACTTTTTTTGACTGTCGGATGTTTACATTGAGCGGATGTTTTGTTGATCTAATGCCAATTCAGGTGAGGAATAAATAAAAGGAGACTTCTTTTCTGCCTGATATATTTAGTCTCCATCCGATCTTGGGAAAATTTAAGAACCCAGAAAATGTTCCCGAAAAATGAAGCATATGGTTCATATTCGGGTACAATGATGTATCGCAGATTGTGAAGTCCATATCCATAGACATTTTTTTCCTCTGTAGCGTGGACTGTGAAGTACATATGCGAAGACACTTTTTTTTTCCCTATTCTATTTACTTTTTATGTACTTCTCTGGTGCTCATTACAAAAGAATACTACCTTGTTACCTTCTCTTATGAATTTTCTTCTCGAACCAAACTTGGAATTGAGGGGCTACAAACACAGAAGTGGGGGCTTGCGCATGATTGCGATACATCAACATTTCATGGTTCTAGGTGAAGGCTTGTCGGATTAGATAAGAAAGAGAACATGAATGAATCGAAACCACTCCCATAATCAGATAATAAATAAGACATGATTTTTTGACGAAAAGAGAGAAATATAACAAAGCCGAGCTCTACAGACCATTGCACAAAGCACGTACAAATAAATAGCCAAAGCTTCACATGATAACCCACCTAATCAGTACAAATAGATACAATACACTGTCCCTTTTCATCTTTCACACTTTGCCCACTCGAATACAGTTTTACAACCCCCAGCATAACTTCACAGCTTGCATAGGGTGCGGCTAACAATGAACATGCACCTCTATTGAAGCTCTTCCATGGAGAAACCTTGTCAAGATTCTGCACTCGGGGCTTGCATGCAGCAAAACCAACCTTTCTGCACATGAGTACATCTTCCATATTAGAAAATTACCCTGCAAAACACCTTAGCGAAACAATGACCTAAGAAACCCATGAATTATGAATTATGTTCTCATCTAATGCTATTTTGCCTGCAGGGAAATTGAGGAAGCTCTCTAACTTATATTAAATAAGATTACTACACCAAAAAGCTCAAAATTTTCTCTACCCACTGACACAGCTGATGGGACTTCAGGCCCAGCATTGCGGCTCAGAAGTATGATTATATACAAGGAGGCAATTAGATGTGATGAAAGGACTAAGGCCTCCCACTTTTAAATCACTTGAACTGCTGAGCTAGTCATATTATTTCTGTTTGTAACAAATGAACCATTCCTCCTTTTATCGTGTTAGGCCCCATTAGCTCTAGTCCCTGGACTGTTGTGAGATTGATTGGGTGCTGAAAGCCTATGCTTTTTTTGAGATTGGTAAGCGATGGGTTGAGATCCTCTGCTCGGATAGGTTCAAATGAAGAGTACACAATAAGGAAGATGAAATCCTCAGTTTCAAATTTACAGATCGTGCTGTGTTAATGTGAACCGAAGGGGTATGCACATGGTAACCTCCGAGTGGGCAAGTAGAATCAGTCAATCAGACATCTAAGAAATCCATTCAGCCAAGGAAAATAGTTGGTGCAATAGCGAGAACAACTTACTGCCTTAGGCTTGACGGGCTCTACTCCATAGTTGACCGGAGGATTTGCCCTGGCGGGTGACTCAGGTTTGCCACCTGTCTTTTTCTCATCCCTGGCCTTGTTAAAGATCACTGTAAATCCCTCAGCTGATGCAGGGTCATTCACATCCCATTCACCAAACTTTGGCAACGGGTTCCCCTTTTCCTGTTACAACAAGGAAATGGATTACAAGTGTTCTTGTACATATTCTTTCAGTTGCTAAACTGAATCTCTCACATACGGCTTTTATGGAAAGGGTCAGAGGAATTTATCAACCAGACTAAGAGCCCAAAGGCAAAAGTTAAAGGATCATTACGCCTGCTCTTATTCTTCTATTTTAGTCAAACAGATGGCAAGCATATCGACAGTTAGCAGATAAATGTGGTCATATGCTGTGCAATCTGGTGCATTCCACAGTTACGACCTGCCTACCATGCACAGGCACCTAACAATGCATACCAAAATGATGCATCACCTAGCGATACATACCAAAAGCATGCATGAATCCAGCTCCATGGCTGTGAATTGGGCTGCCTTGACCTGAAATTCTTGGCCTAATAAACTTTGGCCCAGGCCTAGACATCGACACTCACCAGGCAATCAGGCATCCGGACTTAACCTGAGTTCAATTTCAGATCCATAGCTCATATGTACATAGATGCATATGATACGTGCTGTTATACTAGCCATCTTTACACAGGATTTGTGATGCATCCAAAACACTGCCTAGGGCCCTAGGGTTTCTTATTCTATGGGGTGATAAAAACCCCAGTTATGAATTGTGAACGAAATACGTCACTTCATCAAAGATAGAGAGGAAATCCTTTAAACAAAGGGGAAAGGGTTATAAAGTATTATCAACATCACACAGTCAACAAAGTGGGTGCAAGCAGAATTGAGATATGCACGACAAGGAGTTCACGGCATGCATTCTTTCTAAACAAAAGCAAAAGAAGATAAACTGCAAAACGAGAGATGTAGTTGGAATCAACAAGGCTGCAAGTATAGCTCCTGCTTCATGTAGACAAAAATGATAAATCTTAAAACTTAGAGATCCGAAATAACTTCTATTGAATTGAGAAATAGGTTTGACTGTCCAGCATTTTGATATATCTGCTACATAAGGCATCCTCTGAATAATCAAAACTGAAGCAATTGGATGTTCAACTGGGGTCTACATAACGGACATCGGGTGTTAGATTATTTTTGTCACTGAAATAATGAAAGGTGAATGAACTTAGCAACATCCTTGTGTACTGAGGGGAATATAAACAAATATTCTCAAAGATCAATGTGATTAGAAGAGATATCCAATCAAATACAGCATCTGTGCCATATGTCCTGTTACATAGAGTTCAAGGTTGGAAAATGGGATTTGGCAATAGTGT
Organism: Rhododendron kiyosumense; assembly: GCA_019656275.1. Lineage (NCBI taxonomy): Eukaryota > Viridiplantae > Streptophyta > Magnoliopsida > Ericales > Ericaceae > Rhododendron > Rhododendron kiyosumense. Next base: position 41,622 of record BPLS01000482.1, on the reverse strand, counting down.
TCCCTCGGCCCTCTGAACTCTTGGTAAATTTACCAATACAAAACAGAGTAATAAGATGAAGAAGCAATCAGGACAGATCTCCATCACCGAGCTGCAAATGTTATAATACTAATGTCCAGCTCTCTTGCCTCTTGGGGGTGAGTGCTACCCAACCAATTTTATCATCTGGCATTAGAGCTGGGCACCACGACAAGTATGTGATCAGACCAAAGGTCATATTTGAGCAACAGATCGCACGAGTGAAGCCACCAAAAGGGGAAGGAGAGAAAATCAATTCTCCAAATGTATAATCTATCACATTTCTTCTGAAAAGGAAAACACATTATCTATACAAACGATAAAATTACCCATAACTATTCAAGACAAAAGGAGCAAAAGCAGAATACTGTACATATGAATATCACAACATACAAACCAAAGCCGATATTTGAAGAGCAGAACCACGTGCGGGGCTAGTTGGGGGGGTACCCCGGGCCACCCCAGTTTCACAAGGAGTTTTATTTTACTCTACTGGATTAGGCACTCAGCAACATCAAAATAAATTGATTTTTAACTTGACTAATGAAAAGATAGCAATTTAAAAGATGAATGGTTATCATAAAAAAAAAAAATCTCAATGACTATCACTTAAGGACCACGGGAGAATTGAATAAAATCTTTAATTCTGTTTCAACGAAAAAATAAAGTCCAGGCTTAACTTTACACTTAATGTTTCTCTTCATATTTACACTAAAAATATACAATATTAGAAGTGAACTCCTGTTAAACAGCGCCAACTCCGAACCTGTATCCTGGCTCTACCACTGAGCAAAACAACAATTCATTAACCTATATACCCAAACGTGTCATAAAGAATTCAACACTAAACCAGCTTAAAAACTTAGGGTAATGATTTTCTTACAAATAAAGCTCAATTTTTGGATTGCAAAAAAGTGGAGTGCAAAAATCATTTTTTTAAAATTACTTCTATTCTAAAACAATACAAATACAACCAAATATAACGCTGCTATACCTCATATTGAGCTAATCTAGTCTAGAGAAGAAGAAAAAAAAACCACGGCAATCGAGAGGTCGAGGCAAAATAACAAGAAACCAAATCCAAAATCCACTCAACAAAGCAGACAATTTCAAGCGAACATATATATAATCGATACATGATAAGCCATCGTGAAAATAGCCAAGGCAATAATAACATGTGATTGATCGCGGGAAAACCTAAATCGAGTCACCTAACCCAGCATCGGTAATGAGATTAAAACGAGCGATTTAAGGAAATTTAGCGAGAGAAATTCAGCTGCGTACCGCCATGAATTCGAAATGATGATTTTTCCTAGCGGAAAATGACTCAGCTGAGAGAGAGAGAGAGAGAGAGAGAGAGAGAGAGAGAGAGAGGTATGTGTATAAATATGGTGTGTGTAGATATATATATATATATATATATAGAGAGAGAGAGAGAGAGAGAGAGAAGGAAGGAATGGGGTTGAGTGGAATAGTTGGAGGTGTGGGTGTGGCGTTGTTGACGACAACGACGATACATACATACAATATATACATATACATATATATATTTTTTATTTTATTTTTTTCTTCAATAATATATACATATACATTTTTTTTTTTTTCCTTCTTTGCTGTTTTTTTTTTGATCCGTATTTTTTCTTCTTTGCTAATCATAGTTTTTATCGTCCGACTAGTGGTTCGTTTCGTTGTCAAACTCAATAGGAAGTCAATAGGAAGACAAGATTCAAGGGAGCGTTGTCCGCACGATTCGAATCTTGTGATAAATTTCGTAAGAAATTAATTATTCAATGGATCGTTGGCCGCACGATTAGTGGTTCGTAGTTAGACTCAACCTGTGTTCTTATAAACTTTACTTAAACTTAATTTAAATTTGAAAATTTTGTCCTTATTTGAATTCTTTTCGCATTTGTTAATTTTGCGTCAAATTTTTTTGGGTTATTGATTCGTCTCAACAAAAAGAATCGGAAAAGTAAATTTTTTTACTTTTGCCTAAGTATTTTGAAAAATAACTATTTTTTAGGCCAAACAGTGACTTTTTTGTATAAAAAATGGTTATTTCTCAAAATACTAGGATAAAAACAAAAAAAAATTATTTTTTCCATTTCTCTCGTCGAAACGAATCAATAATCCACAAAAATTTGAAGTAAAACTAAAAAATGCAAAAAAAAATTTAATAAGGACAATTTTCAGATTTAAGTTAAATTTAAGTTATGTTTATAAGAACGCAATGTCAATAGAAAGACAAATTTCAAAGGAACGTTATTCACATGACTCGGATTCTGAAGCTCTTGACCACCCGGACTCTATAAGTAAATGAATATTTATATAGTATCCTATATCTAATTGTATATACACATTAAATTTATATATTATGTGTATGTTAATAGTAGTACCCACCATTACCCACCGGCCCCGCCGCAATGTGAACACGCTGAGACTTTTCAATTGTTTATTTATCAAGAAAATAATTATTAGTCCCCAAAAGTCCACTGTGATATGAGGTTGAGCTCATTATTCTTGTCATTAGCTCTTTTTAAAATAGGGATTGTGAAAATTGATGCTTTCCCAACCCAAAAAAAAAAAAGGGGTAGAAAGAAAAGTAATAGTATTCCTCACGTGTAAGATTAGCAAGATAGATATAAGAAATGTCAAATTTTAAATTAGCAAGACAGATATAAGAAATGTCAAATTTTAAATTTCTATTCTTTTATTTTCTTCCATTTTCCTTAGGTTCCAAACAAACTCTAAGAGCATCCGCACCAAACTCTCTACATTTTGAACCAATTTATACCTCAAAATCACTTTATTACTTAAGTTATCCAACTTTAAAATATTTACCGCATCAGTCTCTTTACTCTCACTTTCTTCTCAATTAAAATATCCAAACTCACTCATACAAACACGGGCCAAATGTTATACTACAAGGCGGAAGGCCGAAGGCCACCAAGCGGCAATCGAGGACAGATCATGTTTGTCGGCAACGACAAAAACTCTCTCTCTCTCCTCTTGAAACAAAATCTCCAAACCAAATCTTCCACCACCGTGAAACCGTAGCTTTCAATTCCAACTCGAATTGATCGCCATTGTCGTCTGCGTTGTGGTTTTCATCTTCAACGGCCTATTTCCCCAACTAGGTCTTCGTCGCCATCGTCGTCGGTTGGCGATTTCAACCAAGCCTACATAGAGGGAGTGATTAAGAAATACGGACGTGAGTGAACAGTGGCTCAACAAAGAAAATGAGCCACTATAGCAAATGTTACTTTTTTTTTAAAGTAGTAAGGGACAAAGAGAGGCTGATATTGGGGTGTTTTTTCAGTTTTGGCTCTTTGGTTTAGTTTGAAAAGAGAAGAAGAGAGATAAGGATGCTCTAAGTCTAAGGTTGAGTAATAGGGAAAAGTAAGGGGGTCCAAAGTCAAACACAATCCCCAACTGCATTATAAGTTTTGTCCTAAAAAACTCTAATGTGCACAATGTTTTGAAAAGTTTGTTGGAATTTTTATCAAAAGTTTGAAGAGTCTTTGGTGGCAGAATCTCGTGTCTCTAGACTCTAGACCATGAATGCCATGCACATGACAGATTTCAGGAAATAAAGAAGTTTAGAAGAGTAGTTGGAGCAACTCGACATGATGTCTTTTCAATTAATTTTGAACTGGGGGGGACAATCCAAATTTGAATCGTTTATTGCTACAATCAAAGGTTCAGATTTGCTCTAAGCAGGTAAGTGTCTTTAAAAAAATCCTCTGAGCAGGAAAGAATTTTTTAGAAAATCCAAACCATTGATTATACCAATGTAGGATCAGGATTTGGACTGTCTCATCCAGTCCAAAACTCGGACCGGAGATCATCCAAGTCCCTCCTATATCTAAAGGGGGCATACCTTGGGAAAACTGATCTGCTCCTATAAAGATTGCTCTTCCTCTCATAGGACTGTGTAGGGTACCCCACATTCAAATTGTTAGATTTGAGAAACTATGGGCGTTACCCAAGGAGGCACGCTTGGCTGCCAATGTCCCTGGTTTACCACTTTTTTATTCTTGCTTGTTTGGGAATAGATATGGACAACTGTTTTATTAAGGCTCTGAGTTTTATACTCTAATGAATTGGGACAGTCCTCAGACTTTGATCCTCACAAGCCACCAAAGAAGGTACATAACACACACCATCACCACACCACCCCCCCCCCCCCCCCCACACCTTTTTTTTTGCAGAACAAGAAAATCATAATAACATCAATTTCGTACTGCAGCTTAGGAAAAGCTTCAAGAAAATGGACAGATTTGAAGACCAACCCTCAAATTTACGTCGAGTGAAAGACGCAAGGGACTTGGTGCTAAAAAAAATATCGCATACGGCTGGGAATGCAATAAGAAGACAAACTTACTCTCCGTGTCTTTGGCACAGAGTCTAATTTCGAGGAATTGAAGCACCAGTCACTGTGTCACGCAGGTTGCAGTGCAAAAACTTAAAAAAGAAAACCCACAGAAGTAAGGTCAATGGTGGTCTGGTCACATGACTCACATCACATGGCTCATCACAAAGTGTAATAAAGAATTCACCTCCCTATTAGTATTGCTATATTCTGTCTGCCACAAGAAACACAATGATAGTACTTGAATAAAGAAGGAATGCAAATTTATCCTACAAAAAAGCATAAACAAAACGCTTAATTGCACGTACGATAATTTTTTTTTCCCTGTATTATCTGAAACAACAGCCTGTTCCTTCTTTCCTTCCTCTGTTGTGAGGTGCAGCTAGACAGTTGATTCTGAGGCTCACCATAACTAGGGTCGATGGATGGGCAACTTGATACTTCAACAAACCCCAACCCCCAAGAAACCTCGTGCAGCTCATCTTACCCAGCTAAAAGTCAAGCTGTTTTTGACTGCTACAAAAGCACACAGTAATCCGTTGTCAAAGAAGCTGGTGTAATCTAGGCCAAGGTGATTGAGAGGAAAAAACCAAAAACTAGTCCATCTCCAAAATCATGTTCATGTGTTTGAGTCATTGAGTAATACGTTCATCTATATCTTCATCACATTACAGCTTTGAGTTCTACATTCATGCGATCATGTATTGTCCAGTAACACGGCACATATATTCCGATCATTGCCAATACAGTTCACCATCACTTTTTCACAGTAACTAAAACGGAACATGCCATTGGTATTACTTGGGAAGCCATTCAGTAACGAAACCTTCATTGTCCATTTTTCCACTCATATTCCCGAAAAAACTCCAGAAATTTTTATCCTGCATCAATTGTTTTTATCTTGCTTCAGCTGCATTGTCACAGTAGTGGCTATAAGTTTATGTAGGCAACACATAGGGGAACTAGAAATTGTTTACCTTTAAAAAGGAGACCCCAATTAAATACATCCTTCTATCCATTGTTCAGCACTGTTATATCCTGACAGTGCCTATTACCTGTACAAGGAAAGAGAACCAAATGGAAATAAGCTGACAATAAGAACTGTAGATTTCAAACAGGTTGGTACACAAAAAGTGAAATAGAAGTAGCTAAACAGAAAGAATATTGATATGCTCAACCTGTATATTCCCCCAGGAACAGATCAATGTTTTTCTTTGGTTGACATAATATCTCGTGGAACAGTACCGAAATCCCAATCCCCTACAATTCAGAATTGAAGAAGCAAAACGATATAAGTTTTTCAGATGCCAAAAGGAAACAGACCTCAAGTTTCCAACTTTACTCGTTATCTTTCCATGTACCCACATTCAGAACTAACAACAGAATCAACTCACATGGTACATATCACAGCTTTTTCAGCGGGAATGGAAAACCGAAAACCACAACACAATTGAGTTGTACTTAGCCTCCTGAATCTTTCTCGCACAGTTTTAACATATTGGCCATCACATTCATGCATAAGCGCAACATAAAGCAGCTCCCTCAAGTGCTTTTGACCTAGGACATAAACATGCACCACATATGATTAAAGGTGAATTGTAGAGAAAGAGAAGAATAGAACGACGGACAAAACATTCAAGCATGTAACGGCATCGTACATACCTCGTCTTCTTAAGCAACACAGCTTCTTAAAGAAGGAAACACCCATCTCTCAGCCTTTTCTGGCAGAAACCTCCAGACTAGGGTCACATACAAAGTTGAATGATTGGTCTACCTTTACCGTTTGCCATATCATTTCTTTCTTCTGCACCTTATAAGATTTAATGTTTTGAAAGCCATCTCCAACCGACCATGCAAATTTTGAGTACTTCCATCTTGAGCTATCAATTCCCTCCCATCTAAATCCATCAGAAGCATTTCTCCCTTCTCATGACTACTTTCTCTACAAACAGCATCAATAAGAACAGTGTAAGTTGTGGTATTGGGACAGAGACCCCTTTGCTTCATCTGCTCATACAGTTCAAATGCACGGGCAACAACACCATGACCACAGAAGCCAGCAATGAGGACATTGTAAGCAACAACATCAATTTTCACACAATTAAGTTCCATCATATCCAGTAGCTTCAAAGCGTCTTCAAAGTTTTGTTCTTTGCAAAATTTGTGCATCAGAGTTGTGAAAGTAGCGACTGTTGGAATGATTTTCACGCGAAGCATGCAATTGAGAACCAGCATTGCTTCTTCCATCTTACCTCTCTTCACAAGCCCTCTAACAATTGCACTCTCAGCTAAATCTCGAGAGGCAATACCGAGTGCCTCCATTTCATCTTTTACCTTGAACGCTCCTCGTATATCCCCCACTTTGCACATACCAGTAATCAGAGTGGTGCATTGTCTATCTGTGGGAATACATCCCTTTCCCAACATTTCGTTCAATATGGTACGATATTCTTCAAAATCAAAGTTTCTTCCGAGTCCCTTAAGTATGGCACTATAAGTTTCTCCATTTGGAAATACTCCTAACAAATTCATTGTATTTAGCAGATCAAAGGCCTTTCCCATCTCACCCCTCTCACTAAACTTGGTAATTAGAAGGTTAAATGTAAATCGATCTGCCACAGTACCTTCCACAGTCATCATTCTTAAAATTTTAAGCCCAATGTCAAGCATGCCTGATTTGCAAAGCCCAAGAATTAGAGAATGGCATGTCAATTTATCAGGAACAAAACCTCTCCTTATCAAGGTATTGTACAACTCAAAGCATTTAGATATTTCCTGTTTTTTCGAATGCCCATGTATCAGGATATTATATGTAGCCAAATTAGGGGACATATTTCTTCTCTTCATCAGAGAATAGAAATAGTTCGCCTTATTCATTTGACCCATTCTAGAGTACCCATCTATAATTACATTCAAAGCAACTATATCTCTGCACAAACCTTTCTCCACCATTTCTTCACAGAGAAAAGCAGCAGCCTTTGGCTGTGCAGCCTTGAAAAGTCCGTCTATTAAACAGGTGTACATAACCTCGTTCAGAAAGAAAGCTTGTCTTTCCATTGCTTTTCCAAATAGAAGAATCGCAGCAACCACCTTGCGTTTCCTACACAACCCAAAAAGCAGACTGGCATATGTGTAACTATCAGGGAGAAGATTATTGTTGACCATCTCACCCAAAAGAACTACTGCCAATTGCAAATTTCCAGATCTACATGTCTCAGCAAGTAAAGTGTTGTACATAATCGCGTCTACGGCACAAGGAATGTATTGAAGTTTCTCCAAGAATTGCTTTGCCTCCTCTAAGTTTCCTCCTTTGCATAGTGCTTTAAGTAGACTCCCATAAGTATAAAGACTTGGGTGATGACCTAGGTCAATCATCTCATCAAACAAGGAAAATGCCTTTAAAGCATCACCTATGTTTCCATAACCATTTAGCATAGAATCAAAAGTAACGGAATTTGGAACTGGACCAATCCTATCCATGTGCTTCATGAAATCCTCTGCCTCTTGTACTCTTCCTTCTCTACAAAGAGAAGAAATTAGAAGGTTACAAGCAAAAAGGTTCCCGTCATGGCCATTACGATTCATAGTATGGTAAACTTTCATAGCTTCAATGACATTTCCTTGCATGCAGGAGTTGTAGATCAAAGTAGAGTAAAGGATGCTATTTGGTACACATCCAGCTTTATACATCTTACAAATGATCTCCTTTGCATATCTTGTCTTTCCTGCTCTGCAAAACCCATTTACAAGCACTGAATAAGTGACAACATCAGGATTTACACCATCCTTGAACATCTTATCAAGCAATTGTACACCTTCATTGAGTCTCCCCTTTTTGCATAACCCATCAACCAACATTGTATACGCAACCGAACCAATAACCACGCTACTCTTTCTCATTCTCTCAAGAAGCCTTTTTGCAGAATTCAACTTGCCGCACTTGCATAGCCCATCCAAAATTGCTCCATAACTAACTTCATTAGGCACTAATCCTTTGGCTTCCATGTCATCCACAAGTCTCAAAGCTTCTCCAAAATTACCTCTGTGACAATGCCCACCGATCAAAGCATTATAAGTAACACAATTTGGTGAAAGATTAAACTTTGACATCTCATCAAAAACTTTAGTAGCTATTCCGAGCTTCCCCTCTTTGGCAAACCCATTAATCAAAGTATTATAGGTGACTTCATTCGGGAACACCATCTTCTTCCTCATCTTTTTCAACAGTAAGTAACCTTTGGAACTTCTATTGTTTCGGCACAAATCATCTATGAACATGTTATATGTACACACATCTGCTTCAAGACCCTTACAACTCATACGGTCAATCAGCTCAGAAGCTGCTTTGTACCTTCCCTTCTTACAATACCAATACAGCAAAGTATTGTAAGTAACTACAGTCGGAACATAACTGGCTTCTTCCATCTTCCGAAGGAGATAACTTGCTTTCTTCAGCTTTCCATCAACACAGAGACTTTGTAACAGTATATTGAAAGTACAAACACTAGGACAAATTTTTCTCACCAGCATTTGTTTGAAAAATGACCAAACCACCCCTGAAGGCTGCTCCTTCGCCAATGCCGCCAATATCATATTACATGTATAAATCGACGGCCTAAACCCTCGTAAACCAATCAAATTGAAAGTCTCTATTGCATCTTCAACTGTTCCTTTTCGCACATAAAGCCTAATTAGAACGTCAAAAACTGACGGATTAGAATTGCAAAGAGGGTATGTGTACATGAGAGCACCGAAAAGCGAATTGGACCTAATACCCATTTCAAACAACTGGGTCAAAATAGTTTTGGCAGAGTCATACATTCTAGCCCTAATCAGTATGTGGGTTGTAATACAATACACATGAGTGATGTGATCCATCCCCAAACCAGGTTGTGTAATTACCCAGTTGAGAAATTTCAAAGCCAGCTTTCCATGAACTGGTCTGAGTGAAGCCAGTTTGTAGTCCATGTGATTCAGTGATTCCCAACGGTCTATAGTGAGGATTGTGTAGATACTACTCTCCATTTCTGAACCTGTATCCACAAGCATACAAATTAAGAGAGAGAGAGAGAGAGAGAGAGAGAGGGAGGGAGAGAAAGTTACTGCAAAATAACTAGGTCACTCTTATACATTATCATGTAGCAGTGTTTTGTTGTTAGTTTTGTTCTTCCCCGTGTGGAGCAATTTCTTGGATTATTATGTACACGGCTTCACTTAAGTGGTTACCCACCTCATGCAATTGATGTAGTGTCCCTCTTTGAATGTAATTCTTTTGTCGCTTGACAATGAAAAAAAAACACTCTACTTCATGATAGAGATAAAAAGACTACCGATACGTATTTGTAGAGAGAGAAGCGTACCAGATGTTGGCGTTCTGTCTACTCTTTCACCAAAACCTCTTGAAAACCCCATGTGAGAGAAAGTTCTGGGTTTGGGTAATTTACGGAGGAAAAGATGGGGTCTTTTGGCTGTCGAATAACTCAAACGGAGAGGCATCACATCACTGATCCTCAGTTCTTCTTCTTCGCTATAGTATGTGATACAACTAGAGTTTATGTGGTTGTTCAGTGGGGTTGAAGAAGATGCGGGAAAAGAGGAAATAAAAAAGGGGGCAATTTATGAGTAATTAATCAAGCAGCGCTTTATTTTCTCTCGTAACTCGTTAAAAATTTTCAATTATGCTCAATGGTTAGTTATTGAAATTGAGATACATTTTTAGTATTTAATTACCGAAATATAATATTTTTTTCAACAGCCATTTACCGAAAATGTATGTTCGGCAGTTGTTTGCCGAAAGTTGAATATATTTTCGATATGTAATTACCGAAATATAATCTTATTTTTAACAGATATTTACCGAAATGTTATTTATGATTTTCAACAATCAATTACCGAAATGGAGTTGTAACACCCCGCCATTTTCTAAAAATAAACTCCGAAATACATTTTATTACAAACACTTCTAGGCTCCTATTTTTTCCGTAAATAAATTACATCACCAAAATAAACTTAAACATCTTTCTAAATAATCTTGTGATGCTCCAAAATTATCAACTCTTCTAAGACCTCTTCAAATTAATCCTTATATGCACCGATTCAATTTCCTCTAATCCGGCTCCATACCTGAAAAAGAAATTATCCGGGAAGTATACGATACAACAGAATAATAAAGCTCATAAGTGGAATCAATAAACGATAATCGACCATCAAGTCAAAGCAACAATCACAAAGGATCTCATACCATGTCATTCTCAGTACATGACCAGTGACACTCTCCCAATACCTTCCTCACCGAGTCAACCTCGACCCATTCTGGCTATTGGATAGGCTATTGGTGCATGAGTTCATTCAATCCCTGTACTAAACAATTCCATAATACTCATCCAACAATATCATATTCAATACCAATTATTCCACTTTTCAACAATATTCCACAAGATTGAATAAAAATCACAAGATAATCAAAAGGAGTACAAATATGAGATTGAAGAAAGGATTCCGAAAGTAGGAAGCATATCGTATACTACCCGGATTACCTCAAATATGACCGGCCGTTTTGTCCACGAATCAATGCCTTAAAAATATTTTTTCCAATAACAATATCCACCCTTCAAACATCACTAACTATTTATAAACTTCCAAGATTTTTCTCTCTTCTCTCTCTCCTATTCTCTCCTTTTATTCTCTCTTTCCCTTTTTCTACTTACTTAGTGATGTGTGTGAAGTGGAGGGGAGGGGTGAAGTCTATTTATACTCATGGAAGAATATTCTAGATCATATCTAAAGAAATCCTAACCATATCTTATATAATCATCATCATATCTTATCAAATCTAATAATATCTAAATCAAATCTTATAATATCTAAACAAAATCTTATAATATCCAACAAAATCTATATAATATCCAATAATATCCAAACAAATCAAATCATATCTAATAAAATCTCCATCAAATCTAATAAAATCTTATCATATCTAATAAAATTCAATAAAATCTTATCAAATCTAATCCTAATCATATCTATAAGATCCAACCCAATCTTAACAAATCTATATCAAATCTCTCCTAGATTCTTCCATATCTTTCCTAAACTGTCAGGATCACGATCGAAGGCTAGAGTTTTATAATAGTTGGGTACAATCACTTTAATAAATGATAAAATAATATTTAGTAAAAGAATTATAATAAAATGTTTTAAAAAAATTGACGTGAAAATTCGGGTCGTTACAGTAGTGGGCTATGGGAGAAAATAAAATGCTGCAAATAGTTGCGCCCTTAATCAATATTACCGCCATGTCTCGACCACTTTATAACGATACATTCTTATGGAGTTCATACACTTAATGATAGATCCCACAGAAATATGTAGTTGTAAAGTGATCCAAATTACCAAATGACGATACTCTGAGACTATTTATAATTTCACGTAATTTAATAAGATAAGTGACATTGGCATCCCTTTTTACTAACAATATTTCATTTTTTTTAGGGTGTGAAATTACCAAAATATTCTTATACTTTGTCATATATCTTTTTTGTTGCTATCCAAAAGAAATGATTTTTGTACAAAGTTTGATTACATTTTGGTAATTTACACTCTAAAAACAAAGAAAAAAGTGTGGTTAGTGAAATGGGAAGTGAAAAAATCAGTCTCTTTCATAAGGGCTTGTTAACTTTATTTTAGTATTTTTGTCTAATTAGTATTTTATTTTTTTACAGTTTTGCTAATCTCTGAGGCGGAGGATAATAAGTATATAATGACAAATAAATTCGGATATCAATACATATTTTATGGATATTAATACAATTTTTTAAAATTTCGATGCACTTTCTACTCATTATCATACGCCTGATAGGCGGAGGTTAACATTTTTCATATTTCATATTCATTCGGTCTCCAAGTTAAAGACAACCCATTCTCCTTATTTTTGGCATCTTTTGGTATAATAACTTGTTTTAAAATTTTCTAAATTAATTATTCACCTTGATGAGAGGAATAAAAAACCAAAAAATCGTAGACCAAATTTTGGAAAATATGTTCAAATAAGAACATACTAAAAGGAAAATTACCGACTGTTTCAAACTTTTTTTTGTCTCCGGATAACTTTTTTGCCTTTTGGTCGTAAATTTTTTTTTAGCTTTTTTAGTCTTATCTTGATTAATCCAACAAAACTAACATCAACCTAAAACAAATTTAAAAAAAAAAAACCAAAAAAATATCCAAATTAAAATGAGAATTGCTTTGCACAATCCACTTTAAGTTGCCTAGACTTGTTTTTTTTTTTAACGGCCAGTTGCTAACATTCATTTCTGCATTTTTAACCTCTCACAATAAAATATGTGTCACAATAATTGTACTCCTATACAAGCAAGTGTATCAAGCTGTCACAATAATAAGCAAGAATAATTTGCTGTCAAAGCAAATTAGGAAAAATTAACAAAACATGAAAACACAACTCCGAACACAACTACTGTATCAAGAGCCATTGGATGCACATGACCCATATTCAGACTTTTTCCTATCATCAGTTGAAGTAAATGTTGTTCGCACGACATCAAGATACCAGAGAGAAATGACCACAATATTGGAAATTTGGAGCACATGAAGCTTATACAGACACTGGGTAAAGACAATGTCAAATAACAAACTCCAAAATAAACCATTCTCTCTAAACAAACTCATCCATTTCAGTTCGTTGAGTCAGATACCAGAGGAGCGGTAAGAATTGGAATAGGCCAGTTGTTCAATAGATAAAAACAAAAAAAAGATGGGCCCAAAGATTAAAGATTATACAAGAGTGACTAATGCTCTCCAGAAAAATATGTACATTCTATGAACCTGTGACGCAGACAAGGTACTACCAAAAGAAACAGTTTCCTTTTACTATTTAAGCGGATAAATAGGGCTTCATTTCCAAATCACCACAGCACAGAGATCAATCGGAGCATTTCAAAAATACAATTTTGCAGTTTGCTTCCCAACAGAGATCTCCCCCAAAAGTATGATAATGGCACTCCAACCCGAATCTGTCACAATCTATCTGCAAGATAGGGAAACAAAAAATGAAATCAAACAAGATAAATTTGGAATCACTTGTCCATCAAGGGCAAGCGGGCAACATTGAACCATATGTGACCAAGACAATATGTAGGATTTGTATTTTCCAAAGTACAGAACGATGTACAGATTAAAGAAGAAAAGTACGATCAGAGTGGCAGATAAGATAAAGAGAGGCAGACAGAACAAAGCCAGAAACCACAACCACTGCCCTTGTAGGCCACGTGGTGTATTGTCACCACGTAAACCATGTGATAGGAGCTCAAATCTCTTTGTACAGTTATGTTTCCAAAATATTGTTTCCCATAGTCTTGGTTCTTGGTTCAAAACAGATGACAAAAACTCAGGCTCAGTAAGCAATCCTAAGAAAATGGAACCAAATTATACACGGCCAATTGACTCCTCGTTGTCCCCAACATAGAGGGTGTTCCTGGTGCCTCGATGACTGACAACGTTGGCCATGACTCTGGGTCTGATTACCAAGGTGTCCTAGGTTCTCTATTTCGATTAACGTTTCTCTCACGCCACAAACATCCAGGAGGTCTAATAGGGCCCAAGCAAGAGCTGAATCCCACAAGCTCGGATAACATCACACACTTGGTAGGGGACAGCATTGTGTCAATGATATGAGAGGCTATACCTATGGGGAGGTCAAGCAGTAGAGCTATATATCTATCATTCTAAATTTCTAATACAACTGGTTTCTCATATCCTCTCCACTTCTCACAAATGGATGATCATCCTCCGTGTTGTCCTCTTTTGAAAGAGACAAAATTGCACCTTACATAACACAATCCGCAAAATGCTAGGGAAGAAGTGAAAAATGAAATCCAAGAGTAGACAAAACGAACAATTTGTTACCTAGACTCGTCTTTAACAAGAATGGAGAGGTTAAGATCCAAGTACATAGGTTAAGTTAGAAGCAGGATCCTTCTAAAAAGGGTGTGCTCACAAGACAGGAGCTGGAATCAGCGCTCCCAATATGGGAGTTTGACAGGAGAATGGGAGCTTATCGAGCCGTCAAAGGCAGTTATTCTCTTACTTTTAAGGGAGTTATGCCATTGTGAAAACAAGAATATGAAAATCATCTGTGTTAGGAAGTTTTGCAAATTGAAAATATTTAACTTCCAATAGTTACCCTTTAAGATCGGGAAAATTCTCAATAATTATCACTTTTCCTTGAATGATTAAGTATTTAAAGATATTATATGCATATTTATATATCGGGGCGGTTCCGGGGACCCTTAAAAAAACCTCTAAAAAAACCCCCCCAAGTTTCCGATCGAATTTTGATGATCCGAGACGTTTATATATATAAATAACCTATATACGCTCCTTACTCCTTAGACGATCCCAACCTTAGGAGGGTGCCTCCTCTCCCCCGCACCCGATCCTGCTTCGTGCTAGGCGAGTTGTTTGGGCAAATTATGCAATTTTCCAACACCAACAAAGCCTTAAAGTGTAACTTTAAGCATGTGACTGACTACTTGAACGTTGTTTCCAAGGTATCACAAAGCACAAATATAATATGGGACTTGCAAAGTTTTACGCAATGTTCTAGACTAAATGCTTCCTCAATGAGTGTCAGACTACAATGTTGGACACATATTGCATATCCTCGAGTGTCTGACACGTACTTTGCCTACTTACAACTAACAAGAATCCATATAACATGGAAAAAAATTGTTGTGTCCAATTAAACCAAATAAAAGCAAGCCCTAAACTACATCGCCATAAGGCATGTAGTCCAGTCTACAAGAAAAAAGAAAATGAAAATTTTATTGGATGCATGCCTCGTAGAATATTTCAATTGGAAATGTTAACTGCACTACTATAAGCTTTTACTACCATTTTAACAGGACTTAAAGCAGACAGAATATGCAAATTGAAGTTGGTGCCAAGCTAACACGTACATGGAAATTGAAGATTAAGTTATAGCAGTACGGGAGTGATGATGCAATGAAGGCTTCCATATTCAACCAAAGCCAAATCCTTCACTAGCTTCATGGATAGCAAGGAGTAAGCGTTCTTGAAGCTGTTCCTTGGAGGCATACTCAGGGAGGTCTAGTTGATTGAAGCTGCAAAAATTAAAACAACAGGCTTTTCAGACTCACCCATCCTACAGAAAAAAAAAGAAAGGAGAAAACTAATTGCACACGGTAAACAGCAAGTAATCTAAGCACCAACCAGGTATGAGCTGATGGTAGCCGCACAGGAGCACCATATGCTTTGTGAATCTGAAACCTCTGAGGACCAGAAATGCCTTGCAATGCTTTAAAACCCTCTAAAGGAACCTTTGGCACAAAAAAATAAAGGTATTCAGCGATATAGAAGCACATTACTTATACCCAGCACTAATGCTTTTACTTATACCATCTAATGAGTCACTGAATGCATCAATACATGTACTACATGAAGCCCATCAGATGGTGGTTAATGTCATGTCAGATGGTAGCCAAATGCGTTACCAAAATGTCATCACCGTAGCATTACCATACGTAAAACTTTTTTTTTTTGATAAATCCATAGAACAATAGAGATTAAACAAATCGAACATATTGGATCGCAGTTTCTCAATGAAACACAAACTCAGTAGTAAGATAATAGTAGTATGACTATCCACCATGGACAGGAAACGGAAATAAACATGGAAGAAGATAAATCATGTGTAGGAGATCTAATACATAGCACAAATCATCTTGCAGTCATATAGATCATAACAAATGTAACTATTATAAGAAAATAGATGCTATTCCATGTGGGGCATCAAGTTACCTTCGATGTACCAGTCACAAACTGCAGCAATCTTGCCATATCTTCCTTGTTAAAAGATTTGACAACCTCCCAAAACCACTGAACAACACTGGAGGCAGCAGTATAGCCAGTATACTCAGTGTTGGCCTTCAGATCATCCACTGCAAGGAAGATAACATCAATATTTCATTTATCCAAAAAATTGCTCCAAGTATACTGCAAATAGTAAAGAAGGGCGACAGCATGCCAACTCACAATCAATTTCTGGAAGCCCACTTATTAGAAGCTCAAGCTCTTTATCATTGAAGATTGAGATAAGTTCTCGAGGTATCATTTCATTGAAACCCTCCAGGAAGGAATTAATTTGAGGGCGGATAGCATTTGTCAGAATATGATCAGCCACAAGGTCCACATACTCATGCTTTGTTTCTTCTGTGACCCTTATGTTTCTTCCTCCAGGTTTAAGTTCATAATCAGTAACCTTTCACAAGTAAAATAAATTAGGTAAGATTTCAAACGAGGTTAACAAGGATGGTCAACTAAACTTCTGACCTCTTCTAACAAAAGCAGAAAAACAATTAGATTCCCTCCCCCCCAACCACCCCCCCCCCAAAAAAAAAAAAAGGTTGGGCTATAGATCAATGCATAAGTCAAAAGATGGAGGAAACAATACCTCCGTTTTCTCATAGAGGATATGCTTCTCTTCATCTGCATCCATGCTGAATGTTAGATCAGGTATGTCGCTGACATCATTCTGAAATAGGGAAAAAGCAAGAACCATCGTCGTTCATAAAATGTGTGAATTGCGGGAAGTAGAAAGGAATACTATTGAAGTAACTTACCTCCAGCATCCACTTCAAGTTCTTGTAGTAGTCAGGATCTATAGCCTCTATGTCGTAATATGTCACCTTCACATCAAGTATGTGCTTGTAGAAGGACCGAGTGAAATAAACATCCAACAATTGCCCATCAAACAGGGCCTTAGCAACCTATACAGAATACTTGCAATATAAGTTATAGAATATCAAAGGTTCAACCAACGTGCAACTGATTTGGACACAAATAAAAGGAAATGACACTGCCCTAATCAAGAGAGAAAACTCTGAATGGTTATGAAAGACTTACCACACGGCCCACAAATTTGAAATAAGAAAGATGTTCAGTCTGGTAGACAGAGTTGGGATTTGGTTGAAAGGTTGCGTTGTTTCCCACAGTGGTGAAAAGCAAAGCTCCCTTGTCGAATATTACCCTGGACAGTAATTGATACCACTCTCTTGTCAAACCACCAGCATCAATACCCTCTTCACCTTGAAAATGTACATTTAGTCTACCCTTCAGGTCCTGACTAGTTCGCATCCGCAATTGATTATACGAATCCTCTAGGACATACGCACGTCGAACACTAACCCGCAGTGGGGCAGGTAGGTGTTGCTCATGCTGCTGCCTGATTCTTGAACGGAAATAGGCTCTTTTGTTGTCAAAATCAATCAGCCTCGGGGCCTTCAGCATCATGGAAAGGGATTTCTCCAACAAACCTGGATTCTGCCTCACAAAAGCATTCAGTAATCGGCGATGCTTCTCAGCAAACTTTCCAAAAGTGACAGCACCATCAAGCCTTTTTCGTAAATCAACTCCACCTTTGGTGGGTGATGGAGCCGAAGTCCCAGCAAACTCTTTGACTTCTCTGGCAGTTATGTCCGCATGATCTTGCTGCATGGTGGCATTGTTTGATTGCAATTTCTCACATAAAACAAAGAAAGACTCAATGAAAGGCAATAATCTTAGAGTTCCAGGAGGAAGAGGAGGAGATGAAGATAAGGATCCAGACACATGTTCCCCAGCATTTGTATTTGACAAAATCGATGAGAACGAGCTCTGGGCCAATCCTGCCTCAGTTGTGGTTATGCAGTCACTCAGTTCTTGCCATAATGGCTCGAGCGCAACACTTAAATTCCACATAATGGAATGCTCTTCCACTTCTCCATCACCTTCCATCTTATTCCCATCAACATTCGGTGAAGTAAGAGAACTAAGTGTCTGAAGCACGCGAAGAATTGCATGGCCAGCCATAGACCCAGCACTCAAACCTAGCATGTGTGTATTCCTCAATGTAATGAGCTCGCTGACGGCTGAATTGCTTGAACTGTGAGCCAGCTCTGAAAGCTCTGAAATAAAGAACTTTCGATGGGGGGCAGCAACAGAGGCCAACTTCATTAGTACCTCTCCAGCAAGTGAGTAGACTTTGTCAGAAAGCCTAAACATTACATAGCGGAAGTTAAACGCACATTCAGTGCAGCAGGGAAAAATATAGACAAAAAAGAGACTACAAAGCACATCCAATGAGTTAGAGCACAAAACAAAATTAATTAATAATCAAAAAGAATATGTAAACAACTTCAGTAGTTACAAGTTAAAACAAGTGGTTTCTTTGCTAACCCAGCATCAAAATTCAGAATTGAACCGGTGCATTAGATACATAAGCAAAAATTTAAGACAGCCAACTTTTGGCAGAAAAAAGCCAGTATAACATACCCCTCATGGCCAAGAAGGCTGCAAACATTGTGCAAATCAGCTTGTGGGAGCTCCAAGAAGATATTCAATTTATCAGTGCCTCTCTTCTTATCTGATGTGG
Source organism: Rhododendron kiyosumense (assembly GCA_019656275.1). Classification (NCBI taxonomy): domain Eukaryota; kingdom Viridiplantae; phylum Streptophyta; class Magnoliopsida; order Ericales; family Ericaceae; genus Rhododendron; species Rhododendron kiyosumense. The sequence goes on along the minus strand of BPLS01000482.1, from coordinate 22,786 downwards.
AAGATTCAGCCCCGGCAATTTTATCATCTTGCTTAGATTCCACTACAGACAACGGCATATCTTTCTTAACACCATCTGTAGCTTCATCAGGACATATATCCTGGGGAATGGCTGCTGCCTGTTCAGATTGGAGTTGACATTCCAACTTTGATGCTGCGGTGCAGACTACAACTTGAATCAGACCCATGACCTGCACCATATTGATGAACCAATAACTATTCAATTTTCCAAATAGCAATACAACCAAATCTAGTTTAGGACAGACCATGGGCTACAAAGTTGAAGCATTAGTCCTACCTGCTCAAGATGAGCACTGCTGCGTATGAAAAGTGGCTGACTTAACAATCTAAGGAACAATATCAAAGGAATGTCCAATCTCCGAATGCTGAGTGACAGGTTTGATAAATCTTCTCCTTCAATTTTCTCCTTCCCTTTGTCCTTTGTAATTTCTGGATGGTTTGGATTTGAATACTCCGGAACAAGTGAGACGTCAAAGTGGAACAAGATGCTGGCAACTGCAGAATGGTTGGTGGCCAGATAAGTCAAAATCTCAAGTACCCGGCGCAACACCAAGGGCGGAAGACCTGTAGACAGAAGAACTTTCACATATTCAACATGCGAACCTAAAGAATCAACGATGGAATGTTAAGTCAAATCGAAAGGAAAGCAGGTACCATCCACCAATTGAGATCGTCCATAAACCACATTGGATTGACAACCATAAAGCCTCTGGGAATTAACTGTCGTCAATCCACTATCAGGGCTTTCGGTCTCAGGCTTGATCGTGTCAAGTAGAAGCCGAACCAGAGTTGGTCTTGTAACACTGTGCGCACAAAGATTCAGCAACAGCCTCTGTAGAAGGCCTTTCCCAAGAGGCTAATAGGAAGAAGAAAAAACTGTCACCAACTAAATTGAACCTTATAATTCTAAAAATTAAAAATGTTATGCCACAAAAAAAAAACTGACAAAAAACTCCGGTGCTCCCCCAAGAAGCTCCCTTATTTGTATCTATTAAAGGAATATAAACTACCTGCGCCAATCTGAGGAGTCGGATCAATGCTTTCAAAGCATGTGCATCCAAAAGCGGCTCCCCTTCAATTTCCTTCAACTTCAAGCTATCTGCAAGAGCAGAAAATGCCCTTCGGCCTACTGTAACACCAACACCTCTGTCCATCACTGTATGTCTGTCAAACCCTAAACCATTCCTCCGAGTGTTAAGTCTGTGGCTACTTCCAAAAAGGCTGCGAGCCTGATAATGACTCATTGCTCTGTCCCTGAGCATTTGTGCTTCAGCAAGTAATGTAGAAGGCAATGCTGACAAAACTGCCTCCGAGCTAGTTAAAAGAACCTGAGATAAAAGCAAATGCCAGGGTTATCCCAATTCTCAGAGAGTAACAAGCAGCAAAGTTCAAGTCTGAAGGTGCAAACCTCTTCACGTAAATCGGCAGGAAGAGTAGCTATGATTGAAGCATTGTCCATCTCAACCGGTTGTCCTTCAGCAAGCTGTGCTACCCTCTGTGCTCGTTGTTGGGCCAAAACTTCTGCTTGAATTTCCGGAGGAAGTGCAGCTAAAAACTCTGGATCAATATCTTCAGCTGAAGGTGGGGCATAAGTTGGATTTGGTGCAGATTGAGCTTGCTGGGAAGCTAGTACTTCTGCCCTGAGATCTTCAGGAAGTGCCTCTAAGAAGGTTGGATCTATACCATTCGCATTTGGAGCCTCGTTATTCAAACTTGTTTGATCAGCCTGAACAGCATCTTGAGCAACCAGAGAGTTCTGCCCTGACAAGGGTTCATCCACCCCATCCTGAGAAGGTAGGGGGAGTTGCTCAACTTGATTGCCTTCCATGACCTCATTGTTCATATCAACATCCAAACCTCCATTGCCCGGAGAATCAAGACAATCACCTGGGTTAGAAATCTCAAAGCCAGAGGTTAGCAATGCATGAGTACTGGACTGGCTATCTGTTGCTGAAGATCCCTCACGGCCCAAATCCTGAAACAGCACATCATAAAGACCTTGTAAGAGCATAAC
>BPLS01000482.1:15000-20742 GCA_019656275.1 Rhododendron kiyosumense | reverse complement strand
AAACCTTTCACACTATGTATAGATGAGGCAGAAACCTTTCACACTATGTATAGATGAGGCAGAAACCTTTCACACTATGTATAGATGAGGCAGAAAAAAGATTTATGACTGTCTATACCTGTCCATTGAGGGTTTCATTTCCTTCCCCAATTTCCATGCTATCATGACCATCCAAAGCATAGTTCCCAGTGACCACATCACTCAACATAGGCTCATGTTCCTGCAGGCATTCATTGGCTTCAACAACCTGTGGATTGCTTTCTTCTTGATGAGGAACACTTTCAACCATCTGATCAGTTTCATGATGAGAAGCTTCAACACCATTCTCATGATGCTGACCTCCAGTCTGCTGACCACCAGTACTATCATTTGCTAGGAGAACATCTGACAGTGAATTTTGTAACTGCCTTTCAGACGAACTGTTGTCAGGAGCAATACTGCGTAATTGAGATGTGAACTGTTCCTCCATTGCCTGTGCAATACTTGCAGCTAGACCACCTGCTTGTGGCTGACCATCGTCTGTCCATCTACCGTCACCTGGTCCTCTTCTGGCTGGCAAACGCAAAGACTCCAGACCCACAGAGAAATCAGCCAAGGGTGGTGGTGCCGCACCACCCAACTGGTCACCAAACAGATTAGCTGGTACATGATCATAGGGAAGAACAGGGGCATCAAACATGAAGAACTGAGATACATCAAAGCTTCCAGCCGAGGGTTCCACTTCCCTGGATGAAATGAGGTCCCCAGACTGGGATGGCCTCAAGAGGAGAGGGTGTTGAAGACTGTTTCCTTCTGTAACAGATTGCTCAAAGGAAGTCCTACTTGTCTGGCGGCGACGTTCAAAGCCTAGAGGCCTACGAAGACCGAAAAGGTCATCCACATTCACCCCTTCAAAGGGCTCAGCGGAAACATCAATGAGACCACTTGTAGCTCCAGGTTGCCCTAGCACTTGCAAATGATCTAACCCATCAAGGGCTTCCCTCCATCTTACCTCTATCACACGGTTTTCATGAAAATCATCGTCCTCTTCTTCATCAACCATATCATCATTGTATTCATCCCCCAAACCAGCATCATCATGGTCTTCTACATCTGTATCAGCTAGAGACATCAGACCAGTACCATCTGCTGCTATATCCTCGTCCTCATCCTCCCCATCATCATCATCCTCATCATCATCACCATCATCCCCAATGTCATCATCTTCATCCCCCATATCATCATCCGCCCTGTGCTCAACACGAAAAGTCATCTCAATCTGGTTTCTATTGTTTAACACATCACCTTCCTCAATTTCTTCACGCATGAAATCAATCCCAAGCTCCATAGGTGGATTAGCAATTACAGTCTCTTCTGCGTCAATTCTCATATCCTGCTCCATTGACTCATTTCGGTTGTCATCATTATCACCTTGATTCTGAGATGTTCCCATGTGCTGCTGCGGCACATCTTCTGCATCACTAACTTCCTGTTGACTGCTCCTGCTCGGATTGGGCTCCCCAGTCTCAACTACTGCCAGTGTAACTGCTTGATCATCGGACCTACCATTGGAAACAGTGGACTTTTTCTTGGTAAGGGCATCGGATCGGAAGACTTGCTCACTAGCATTAGCAGCACGTGTTAGGCTTTCCAAAGCCTTAACTATAAGGTTCACTAGTTTAGGAGCCTCAGGATGGTCCAAATCAATCACCTGAAGAATGCTGGTAAGAGACTGAACCATTCCACCATCTATCATACTTTTTGCAATGTCAGGTGAGCACCCAGAACCAGGTAAGCTGCCGGAGGATGAGTTTTTTGACAAAATGGAATATACCAGGTCAGCAAAAGCAACAACCCTTTTATGTGGAAACAGGCTGCTCTTGGAAGAACTGCTCTCCGACTTTGAAAATGAAGATAAAGCTTTCACAAGTTCATTGATTACTCGCCTACGTCCTTCACTAGAACGACCACACAAAACCACCAGAAACCAGGAGGCTTTTTCAGACAACTTGCTTCTCCATTCATCAGGTCCAGCATTTTTATCTGTGGACAGGGGAAGAAGTCGATGCAAAACATGATGCAGTATGCCACCAGGTCCAGGACTTTCTAAATGATTAAATCCCCGCAATTGGCACGGTTCTGAATCCCGTCTCAGTATAACCCCAACTGCATGGACATACATCAGAAGAATGTCACTCAACAGTTTCAAAACGAAAGTCACCTTAGCTAGTGCTGCAGATCTCTCTGATAGGTTGTCTGTCTCAACCTTCTTTGTCTCCTCAACCTTTGATTTACCCTTTACCTTCGAAGCAGCTTCATCCACCTCCATAGCAGTAGAGTAACTACCACAGTCCTCGTCACCTTTAGGCGAAGGATATTTCCATAGAATTTCAAGAAGCTGATCAATTACCTGAGTAAGATTTGCAGGAATCTTTTTGTGGCCTTTGGGAGACTTACCAGGGGCATCATGGGTGTTACTTTCAGGAATCTTTACACATTCATTAGAAGATGCTGCAATTTCAACACCAGATGCCTTAGATTTGTCCTTTTCCCTTTCCTTTGATAACACCACTATAGCCCTCCCTCCTGATGACTCCAACTGACAAACAGCAGTTGCAGCTTTCAGAAAAACCCCTGGATCTCTTGATATAACAGGAGCCATTGATGTCAAAAATGACCGTGGGGAAACACGACCAGCATGACGATTTCCAGTAAGAGTTTGCCGTATCTCCAGTTCCATAGCTGTTTGCAGTGTCTGAGGATCCTCAAGTAAATGCCGGATGATGGCAGATGCCAGGGTGTCATATCCGGGAAAGAAGCAACTTCTTGGAAGACTAAAGAGAGCAACCAGGCCTCCCTTCTCAAGGAAGAGCAGAGCCAGAGCGTGTGTTTTTGTCAAGCGGGCACATAATTGTAGAACGGCTTGCATGACCACAGCTGGGACGTGCTGACTGATTAGGTCACACGCGACAGTCAGTACCTTATGACTCTCCTCAATAGTCAGATAGCCAGTAGATTTTCCAAAAATCTTCTCAAATGTAGTTTCAGTTTCTTCTTCATGAGTTTCTGGAGTTGATTTTCTCTCTGTAACTGCTTCCAACGCTGACAATGCATTTTGCTCAGCAGATGAATCAGGTAAAGGACCTGCTGCAATTCCTTCAGTATTATCTGAAGAAACTCTAGGCCTGGACTGTAACAAAATATCCAAGATAAGAAGCAGAGTACTAATGCATTTCGGAGCCAAAACCTCACTTCCCAAGCCAATTTGATCCCTGAAGTTCATCAATATATCAATGGCCACGGAGACCACACCATTTTTTGCAGCCATTTCTCTTGCACATCCATCTTCGGAAAGAAGCAATGCCAAAATATGAGACACCATACTCAAAGCACTTGTATCCTTCATAAATTCTAAAGGACAAAGCTTAAGCTGCTGAATAAGATAAGACGTCACTGTTCGGCGATCTTCTCCTTTGTTCCTATTACACAGGGTTACAAGCAAGTCCGTCAACGGGAATGCCATAGAGTCACTACTCTGGAACAATTTCATCGCTGCAGCAAGAATATCATCAACAGGTGGTGCTTTTGTTTGTCCCACCTCTGTCAAAACATCAACTGATTTATCAACGCTATCAACTTTAGATGATTCTGAAGAATTCCCCAAAGATAAAGCAAGTGCCCTAGCCAGTTCATCATCCTCATGTACTGGGTCTTCAACATGACTAAACAACCATTCCATAGCCATCTCAACACTATTTCTTTCAACGCGTCTCAATGCTTCCTCTGCCCTTTCCCTTGAAAAACCCATCTCCACAATTGTAGAAATAGTAGCTTCATCAGGTGGGGGGGCCATGAACCTCTGGTTTGTGCTACCTGTCACACCACTGCGATTTCGCTTGACGTCTCCAACACCAGAATACACATGAGTAACAAGAGTAACAATTGAAGTGATAAAACTAGGGCTACAACTGGAAAACATCGGATGGTTCCACACTGGAAGTATGACATCCAGAACCTGAGACTGGAGCATACGAACAAATGCCTCTGGGTCCCTTGGAACAGGAAACAATCCAATGGACAAACCAACTGCAGGCTGAACCAGCAGTTGGGCCTGGGATGTAGAGTTTGAAGACAGGAGTGTAGAAGAATTAACAAAATACTCAAGCAATCGACAATAGCTCTGTAATGTATCAAGCAACCATGAATTGTGAGATAATTTGCTTGCTTCACCAGGTTTCTCATGAACAATAGAAGACGTTGGAATAGAGCACGGGGGCGTCCATAACAACTGGCTTGTAGCTTCAAATGTGGTAAGTAGTTCCCTAAAGGTTCCATGGACATAAAAGTTGTTTACCATTGCTGTATAAGAAGTTCGCCGCCTGTTATCAAATGTAAGTGCAGCCATGTCACTCACAACCTTTCCAAGATAGCGGCACTTCACTGACATAGAGGTACCAGTCCCTGTGCAGGTAGAATACCCTGAGAAAGTAAAAGCCTCAAGAAAAACTTTAGCAAGCGCAGAGCCAATGCTCTTTGAAGCTGAACTCAACGGTCCAGACTCAGTTCTACGACGATTTGGCGATGTGAATCCTTTGACAAGAGCGGTGAAGAAAGACCGGACAGTTGAAGCGAGTTTGTTCAGAGTTTCCGAAACAAGAACTTCAGGACTTTTCTTCTTCACATCCAGGGAAGAAGTTTCAAGTGAATTGGCTGAAACTTCTGAATCGAAGTTCAAAGCTTCTACATACCTCCCCATCCTTCCACCTCTGATCCGTGTTAACCCATGCCGACTGCGACGGTTAAAGCCTTCACCAGATCTAACTACTGAAAGAAAATCACGTTCTGCACCCCAATGGGATTGAGAACCATTCCTGACATAAAGAGGGTTCATGTATGTCACCATAGGGATGTTCCCGTCATCATCACTCTCTCTCCCAGCAGTATTGGATGCAGCTGCATCTGTATCTGCCCTTTCAGATTCTAGTTCACCACTTTGCTTCTCATCCACCTTGGAATCACAACAGAGAGAAATCTGCCACAGCATTTCCCTGTAAGCCTTCCCAAGATCTTTCAATACATCAGCATCTGCAGTACCTAGCTCAGAGACCACAGTAGTATTTCCCTTCAACAGGGAATTGGAAAGAGACAGAATACCTTCAAGACTGGAGAGACATCTCAAGACATTCATCTGCTTCGAAGCTTCTAGCTGAACAAGGTGTGTCCCCCCAACTGAAACTAAAAGTTCGTTGGTCGACTTCAAATGCTCTCTCAAGAAAGAACATACAGCTTTAGCAAGGGAAGCAGAATTCTGCGCAGAGAAGTTCTTGAAGGCCACAGAGATGCTCTGACCGACAGACATTGAAAGAGGCACTGATGGCAAAGTAAATAACTGCAGAATAGCGTCAATTCCCTTCTTCTCAACAAATATCCGACAGGTGTCAGAATTCTGAAGTATTGTTTCAAGGAGACGGGCAGCATTGCTTATACAGTCAGGAAGAAAAGACTCAACACTTACCAATGAGGCATCAGGAGTGGGCTCAGTGGACTGCTCAGTCTTATCAACCTTACATGATTCCTTGTCATCTGAGGGAGCCAAATTCTTCTCTTCCGCATCAGTTTCCATGGGAACTGGAATTGAACCACAGAGAGAATCAGTTGATGAGGAAGAAGCTTCTACCCCAGACCCAATCTTTGCTATAGCATTCAAAATTTCAATCAACATGTCTACTCCAGAACCACGCAATGAAGATGCATGACGCATTA
>BPLS01000482.1:0-12500 GCA_019656275.1 Rhododendron kiyosumense | reverse complement strand
ACATCTCCTTTCATGACTACTGCTCCTGTGCAGTTGCCAAAAACACCTAAGCTGCCCTCTGTATATTAACAAAACTCATCCTTAAATTCTTTGAAGAAAACTTTGTTGAAAAGCCAGGATGCCCAAGAAACCAAAACCACAAAACCCCCCATGCAACACGTAGCTTCTCCCAAAAGGGTATACCCAGTGCATGGAAGGGTTGATGTACGCAACCTTACCCCTACAAGCAAAGAGGTTGTTTCCGATAATCGTACCCATGACCTTCAAGCCACAATGACCCAGATTTATGCTGCGCCAGGTCTGGCCATGCAAAACATGGCTTCTCTAACTCTAAAATTTTTGAAAAGCAATTACATAAACTGTCAAAATCTACCCTTCAACTACAATAGAGGTTCCACCATTTCTCAACAAACCACCTGCCGTATGAGATAAGAGAAAGAGACGTTATCTCTACAATGGCTGAATCATTACTTTCATCATACATAAATAGTTTGTTGTTTCTTATCTTGGCTCCAACAAACCTACTTGAACCAGACACATACCTAAATAGCGGAACTATATGTACTTGGATTTAAGAACATTTTAGTAAAGAAAGGCATCAATGGGATGCCACCGTATACAACCCACCAAACAAAAAGTTATCAAACACTAGATTCCACCTATACAAAAGTTCTTAATCAAACTCTATCTCAAATAACTCCTGATCCCAGTGAAACGTTATCATTTTCCAAACCGCATCACACTAGCATTCTCTGATAGCCATTCAAGGCATCCATTTTCCAAAAAAATGTGTGGCGTAATCGTAATACTACTTTTGTTACATCTCAGGAAGATGCTGGCAGGTGATAACTTATCATCAGAAATAAACAAAAAGAGACATGGAATTCTCATCTTTTAGATATTCAAAACACATTTTCGGTTTCCCTGATGAATAAAAAGGGAGGGACTAAATTCTTGAGTAATCAAATCTGACCACCATCACAATGCCATATAACCACCTAAATTGTTTCTTCTTCTGTATCAACATTCCAAACAGAAAATAGCAAAACACAATAGTAACATAGGTAATCAACATGAAAAGTTAATGCATATCGCATAAAATTCAAGCTTCGCTGTGAACATTTATACACTCTTGATACGGCAACCTACATTCGATCTTACAAACCCAACAGTGACACAAAACCCACATCAAAATTCGCAGAGAAGTAAAAATCTATTTTTCTGATTGTTTTCAAAGAATTAAGAGAACACACACACACACACACACATATATATATATACACTTCCTTTTTTGCCTTTATTTGGTGTGAATTTACTCTATTGCCCCTTAATGTGTGAAAAAATGAACTTATGAAAGGTAAAAAAGTTAATTCACATGAATAAGGACAAAAAAAGGAGTGTCCATGGTAAAAATGGGAGTGTAGAAATCAATTCTCTCTGCACTCCAACCTACAATCTCGAAGACGGTCGGTGAAAGCATGACAGGCAATAGATGATTCCAGTCCCTCTACATCTATTATCTATTTTTATATGATTAACTTCTTTTATATTGTTTACCCAAAAAAAAAAAACCTTCCTTTATGTTCTTCGCTAATCAGATGTTTTACTATTTTAGTATGCAACTAACGATTTGGGAAGATTTGGGAATTCCCAAATCGTAAATAGGAGCCTACAAAACAAACAATCAACATAGTTCGCTCGAACAATGAACATCTGGGACATGAATTTCGAAGCATGGATCAGACACCCCACGTTTCAAAGTATGTGTCCACAAATTTCTGATTGTGCCAATAACATTACCCAAAAGAAGAGATACACAGAGCAAGCAAGCTCATACACTCCAACCTACAATCTTCAATAATCTCAAAGACCGGTTGGTGTATGCATGACAGGAAGTAGTTAATGATTCCAGTCCCTCTACTAGTATTGTCTCTTTTATGATTAAATAAGTTCCTTTAAGTTCTTCACTAATCAGAGGTTTTACTATTTTAGTATTGTACTTAACGATTTGGATTCCCAAATCATAAATAGGAGCCTACAAAACAAACAATCAACATTGTGTGAACCTCAGAGACATGAATTTCGAAGTTTGGATCAAACACTCAAAGTTTGTGCCTACGTATTTCTGATTGCGCCAATAACATTACCCAAAACACACCTTTTTTACCAACAACCAAAATCAATAACACAGAACTTTCTGTAACCATCTAACTCCATAGACAAACATTGATCGATCACTTTCAGATTGATAGTTCAGTAACAGGCGCCAAACAAAGAATTAAAAACACAATCATTAAATTAAACCCTAGAAAACCACACTCTTTACAGTTTATAAGAGCAATTAAAAATAAATCAATTAATTATGCAATATATCAAGTGTATCTATCTCACCACTTCTAAAGCCCTCCGCCTCTTCAACTTCATCTTGAGAAATCAAACCAGTGAATAGAGCATTACACACGATTGAAAGATGAGGCGGTGAATCGATCGATGGGATTGGTGAACGAATATCAAGTCGAAGGAATATAGATAGGATGGGCAATTGAGATTAGAAAGACGGGAAAGGGAGAGAGGGATGATTGGATAGATTTGTGATCGAGATTTTCTAGGGTTTTCGGGGAAGGGTTTTTGGTTGATCGATTGGGACGAAGAAGAGTGTTTGAGAGAGAGAGAGAGAGAGAGAGGAGAGAGAGAGGTTATGAGGGGAAGATAACTTTTGAGGGGAAATAAATAGAGAAGACAGCAAGGGGAAAGGAGAAATTGGGAAGAACAAAGATTACTTGCTTGTTCGGTAAATTCGTATTTGGATATTTATCTAAAGTTATGTATATTATGCATTTGATTTAATATAAACAATATGAAGTTATAAAAGCTGATTTTTTACAAGTAAAATCATAAAATTCAATTTCTTAAAATTTTATTGTTGAGAACTAATTTTAATTTAGAATTATAGTGTCGTGTTTTTCAAACTTTGCATAATACTTAAATGACTGCATGTTTTCAAACTACAAATCAAAAGAATGAAAATTTTATTTTTGAAGTGCTCTTTTTTTATACCTCTGAATGCGAAAAGAAAAAAAAAAATTCATTTTTTTCTTCTTGCGAACTGTGACATTGTTTTTAAAATAGAGTAACAGAAAAAATAACTCACCCGTCAAAAGTTCTTTTTCTTCGCAAACAGAATTTCTAAACAAATAAGAGTTCATAAAAAACGAAAGGACGGTACATGTCCGAGGGAATATTGTCAAACTATCGTAGTAAGCTAACTCTACTTATTGTCTAGAAAAACAAAACTATAAAACAAAAAGCTAACTATTTCTATGTGATGGCTTTTTCTTCTTTGCTAAGATTCCTAATTGAACATCAAGAGTATGGACATGTGCTTAGGTAGACCCACAGCAACAAAAGCTGGGTCGAACTTGTGGACACCAGTTGGAAGTGCAAGGGAGCCAATAGTCCAGCACTTGAAGAGAGAGTTGTGCTAAACTTGAAGAAAATCAGTTTAGCTTGTATATTTTTCTGTGTTAAAAAAAGGGTTTAGCTTAGTATTGGATCAAGGATTTACATCTAATTATTCTAACAAAAATGACTTTCGCCGATCAAAAGAAAAATCAAGTATTAGCGGGGGGATTGTTGAAGAAAAGGGAAGAGAAGGGAAAGGAGTTGACCATCTGACCATTTTTCTCTTCGCACTTAAGTGCACTCCTGATACCGTTGGACCAAAGGCCTCATGATTCCACTCATACTTGATTACATGATCGAAAAGAAACTAAAAGGTTAGCACAGTTTAATTGCTACCTTCTTTAATATGATATATTTGAGCAGTTTTTAAGAATTCTTTGCATCATTATTTGGCTACATTGTGAAGGTTTTTTTTTGTCAAAAATCCCTTTCATAAGGAAAAGAAGGTATACCATCTAGAAAATACAGATGCATGAGTAGACCTCCCTCCTTTTTTTGTGTGGAGAATGTGAGTAGACTTCAAAAGCATCCACAGGAAAGAACAATATTCTTTCCAAGAAACAATAAATTTTGATCCACCCAATCAATTGGTTTCTTCATACTATGGGTAACTTGATTCCTTAATGTACGTTTTATTTTTCTTTGGAAAGGGTGCAAGGAAAGTTGTTTTAGTGGGAAAGTAGATTATTCCTTTCCCTAGGTTCACTATTTTTTTAACAGCAATGTTAGGAACAAAGCTTTAAAACACGACTTCTAACACATCTGCATTCAGAGTTATTCGATACACATGACCCCACATACATTGGACGACTTCACATACATTGGACGGCTTCATACACATTTGTGTTTGGAGTTGTGTCTGAAATTGTCCAAAACAAGAAATCTCACATTTGCCTATTGCTTTTTTCCCTCTCTGTTTACAACACTTGCTACCTACTAGTAGCATTAAAAACTGCAAATCATGGTGAAATGGAGTTCCATGGCACAACAAAGTATGGAACTAAACAATACTTGAAATGGAGTAATTTTTAAAACAAGTTTCCAGAAGGGTTTGCCAGACAATTTGTAATACTTGAGGAAATGAGAACATAGACAAAATGATACAAATCAACTTCCACAAGATGATGCAAGAATCACAAGAAGCCGGTGGCCAACAAGGTCTACCAGAAAAAGATTTTCATACTTTATATAACAGAAACATCCAGATCAAATTCTAAATCTTCACGGTACCATTCCCCATTACCCACATTTTCCAGGCACAAAACTCAACAAAAGTGTTCAAGCAACACAAAACACCAGTCATCTATACCGCGCAAAACCAGATGATTTAATGAAACAAAAAGAAAGAAAGAATGATACAGAAACAGGATTGGTGAAGTCCCACACAACCCAGAGTATCATTCCAAACAACTGATCATTCGTCTCACCAAAATCCTACATTGGATATGGGCTATTGAGACGAAGAGGAATCGTCAACACACATATAACTCTTTCGATACACTTCAGTTGATGCATAATGTACTGCATAGGAATGGTACCCAGACCAAAAACCAAGCTTGAGAAGGGTCTCGAGTCTCCAACTGAACGAAATATTTACGGGAGACTTGGTCCAGAAGTCCTCAAGGTTAAAAGTTTCAATCTTTTCAGCTCCCACCCAGCAAGAAAATCTCTTATCTGCTCTTGGAAGCGATCGCAATAAAGGAAGACCATCAGCAAAAGGTCGAGATGAAGAATATTCAATGATCAGGGACAAAGCCAACTACCCCTGCACTATATAATTAGTTCAATGAGGTTCTTCATGGGAAGCCTCCAGACTCCTTATAAGAACTACTAAGTGGTTTGCCGCAATGAGTGCATCCATTTAGTATGATTATTCATCATTGTCACTGACTTCAAAGACTATGCTTCTAACAAGGGAAGAAGATTTGGGCACCAGTAATTTTCGATCTCTACGGCCACAAAGACCAGTGGCGGATTTTCGCATGCTTGCGGAAATACCGAGCTTATTTGAGGCCACAACAAGACGCTTCCCAACTTCAGGACTCTTAATTTTATTCTTCGAGGTTTTGCAACTTAGGTCAGTAGGCAACGGAGAAGGTAAACTTATTGGAGGAGTTTTAGGTGTAAACTGTGGCATTGCACTAGCTTTTGCATCAGAGCAATTATCATTTGTCCCAGCCGTCATTTGCTCTCTACGTTGACTTTTGTAAGCTCTAGATGTATAATTAGAACAAAATGTCACCTCCTCATAATCAGAAAAGTATTTCTTGATGATGCCTGAAACTGACACAGTTTCTGAAAATGTCTCACTAGGGTTCTCCAATAATGCATTTGATTTCCGCGCCTCATTCTGATCACCTTCAGTAATAGAAGCAAAAAGTTTTCTCTCTGTAGCAATAGCTGCTTCATTTCCAATATGGAGGCTTTCCTCAAGCCCTTTCACTGTAGGATGTAGAAAGTAATTTTTCTTTACCCTCTTCCTTTTCTTTCTCTTTGAAAGATGGACCCTTCCAAAAGCCAATTGAAGTACAGATTTCAGGTGTGGAATTCTCTTCGTCCCTCTTTTGGTTCGTCTGCAACTCGAATTATTATTTTTAGCACTTGATAAACTGTTTTCAGGTTGAAGGGAATCAGTAACGTTGCAACTATTAGAGGTTTGATCCCTGATTTCAGTAGCAAGACATTCTGACAAAACCGACTTATCAGAAACCCTCCAAGAACACACTTCAATGTGACTAAACCATGCTCCTTTTGCCCTTTGAAAAACATGCTTTATGGGCAAAGAATCAGGAAGGTGGTAGAAGAATGATTTTTTCTTCACCTGCTAGAGGCAACTAGATGATGAAATGCACAATTGATGGAAAACCCACTGATATTGTTAGTACCGAAGAAAGAAAAGAAACCAATATGACAATATACCATTAATCCATCTGCCCTGATCTCCCCAACTTTTGGGAAGCAATTCACGTGAGCTCTCTCGATTTCTCCTACAGCAAGGATTGCAAAAATTACTTAGCCAAGCAGCAAAGCCTAAGCTGTTAACCATTAAAGCATTTACGAGCTCTTCACGACATAATGAACTTGCAACAAGTTAAGAGCCAGGTAGAATATTTTGGAATACTGAGTGTCAGCCTCCCCCCAAACAAAGATCAGATGAACCAAACAAACAACTGAATGAAACAACTGAATTAACAGATATTAAACATGAGCCAAGCATACAGTTTTATGAAACTTGAAGACCTAAATTAAGCATCAACCTGAATAAACAAAAGCAGCTTTAGAGTTAGTTTAGTGGTGTTGTAAAACATCCTGTGCTCAGGTTCATTAATGTGCCAACTTCTCAGTAGCAGTAGCGTTATTGTTGTCTGAATATGCAAGTTTGCACACGTTTGGAACTTTCAAGCTGCATGGTATTTGAAGGTTATGTTGGAGGATTAAGGATCGTGTTTGAATGTTGTTGCTACAGGAGTGGTGGAGCCATATTGGTAGAAATCCTGAAATGCTAGAACAAACAATCTGGAATCTGGCCAAACATTGGTGGTGTCTCAAGGCCTTCTTTTGGGTTGGTATTCTGACATTGTATGAGTGGATGCAAAAAATCGGTTTCAAGCTTGTTGAACTTTGGTTTATCATTCTTGTCTACCCGCTGATGTCACACCACAATCCTGCATCACATCTGGGCTAAGTTTTAGTCCTCTACAATAAGGGTAGGACGGCAGGGAAGCATGGTACTTGTGAGTTAATGGAGGTAGCAAACCTACGTAATGCATACACAAGTCTCAACTTAAATTATTCAACAAGACAAAAAAATTTACGAAACAAGAAGTTAAGGAAAGTGTCTTTTACAATATGGAGGATGGTAGATAAAAATGGTACTTGGCTTGTCAGCTAATGGAAGTTGTAAACATTACATGTAGCTCATCTTGTTAGACTTGTTTCCCAGTTTTTGTCCTCAATGTTTCCACATGTCTAAAGTTAATCTATTTAACACGACAGAATTCAGATTTCAAACCCAAAGCTTGAATCAACAGAGGACAAAGAGAGCAGATTTATGTCATGTAAAATGGTAAGCAACATAAACTAACGCAGCCAAAGCCCTCACGTTTGATTAAACTTCAATGTGAATCAGGGTCCTTTAAAACGATAATATTTCTGTAGTTGTAGGCATTCCATGAATGATTCCAAACTTATAATCATGGGACTGAAACCCCGTTCCACTAACAACTTATTTCACTTTTTTGGTTTTGTCCTTATTTGAATTTTTTTCGCGTTTATTCGTTTTGCACCAAATTTTTTTGACCTTTTGATTCGACTTAACGAGACGAATCGGAAAAGTAAAAAAAATTACTTTTACCCAAATATTTTGAACAAGGAGCACTTTTAAGTAAACCCTTTTTTCACTTTTTCTACTTAAAAGTGGTCCTTGTTCGAAATATTTGGGTAAAAGTAATTTTTTTTTTACTTTTCCGAAATTCTGAAATCAAAAGGTAAAAAAAATTGGTGCAAAACAAACAAACGCGAAAAAAATTCAAATAAGGACAAAACGACACTTTTTCTAAAAGTGCTAATGGAACACCATCTGAGAACAAAATTTGATGGTGCTCTAACGCACAGGCCTAACTCAACAAACTACCCATTCAAGCTTTTAGACTTCTATGTAGTGAACATAATCTAGGCAAGGAATTGGTTGGATCATCAGTAAGATGCGTGTCTATTGGCGTACTACTATACAAGACCACATGAGGGTGAAAAATTCATTGCTCCCTCCTAAAACTATGCACCAAAGTATAGGACTATCCGATGAACCAAGTTACTCGACTTCGGGTCACCAAAATACACATTTTTAAAACTTTTTAAGTTTTCAAACGAAGCTTGAACAGACCTTTAAAAACTGGTTAAATTCTCAAGCCAAAATTGCAAAATCCACTACTCGGCTTGACTCACTTAAAATCCCACCATCATTTTTGTTCAAGCATCTACTTGGACCTAGAAATATTAGCCAATCCTCCAAGCAAGAGTGCCACAGTCCACACACACTTTAGAATTAAAACACACACACACACAAAACAGCACTCAAAAAATGGGGAAAAGGAATAAACCAGCCATTTTGATGGCCATGGTCAGTCACCACTATAGATACAGAACCCTTGACAAACCAAGGGAACAAAATTCACACTATGTTGATGTTTCAAGGTTTTACAAAACCAAATTCAAGCACCAGGCCAACAACCCACATCCCCAAATGTCCTCAAGAACTCAGAAATGGTCAAAAAGAATCAAACCCTTTTTATATTTTTAACAAAAATAACCCTTGCCAAACCAGAAAAATAAAATTCCTGCTATGTCGGTGTTTCAAGGTTATACAAAACCAAGTTGGAACACCAGGGCAGCAACCCACATCACCAAATGTCATAAAGAACCCATTTTTCATCGGAAAGTCATCACTATAACAATACACAAAAATGTGTACAGATATACATACACCCACAAAGATGAGGAGACAGACACAAATTAGTAGAGTGAACAAAAAAAAAGGAAAAGGAATTACTCTTGAGATCTCCAGCAGTAATATTTGGAGATACATCGATTGCAATGTTTGTGCCCAAACTAGTAGTCGCGAACACTGGTACTTTAGGTGTCGAACCCATTCCAAAAGCTCCCAACTTTTTCGTAGCACAGTATTCCTTTCTGTATATCCATTCCGACGATTCAGGCTCAGGCAATTGGGAAAGAAAACCATCCGTAACGACGCCGTATAAGGTCCTCCAATAATGCGGCCTTTATAGTTTGCGGCTGGAAATTTTGGTAAAAAACGTGACTGATGAACACGATTAAAACAAAAGTTTGCAGGAATTGTTTTTTTTTTTTTAACTTCTTGCGGGAATGGTAAGCGTCCATGAGGAAATAGTTGGCGGCCGAAAGGCAAAAGTTTGCAATTAGGAGTTTTAGTAAAAAAACGTGATTCGTGAACACGACTTCAACAAAGTTTGCTGCCGCTGTGCAATGGACGCAAAAGTTTGTGGTTGGAAGTTTAATATAAAAGCATGGAGATGAACACGACTTCAACAAAGTTTGCGGCTAGAGTGCAATAGTTTTTTTTTTGGCTTAGCCAAAGTGCAAAAGTTTGTGGCCAAGATGCATCCATGATGCAAAAGTTTGCTCTTGTGTTTTACACGTCTCTTGCCCACGAAGAATTACTTCTGGCTACTAATAATTACTTTTGGCTTCGAAATTTAAAAGTGTAGTTTCTAAGCACGATGCTCGTGTTTTACATTCCTCTTAGCCGATAAGTTTGAAAATGTGATTACTATGAACGATACTCTTCTGTTTTACAAGTCTCTTGGCCGCTAATAATTACTTTGACCGCTACAAAATTTTGAAAGTGGCCTCTTGGCCGCTGATAAGATCTTCGTATCGATTCAAACAGATTGAAAATTAGAGCACTTAATTTTTTTTTTATACAGATCATGTGACATGCACATGCCCCTTTGACGTTTTTGGATCACAGACTAACGACAGGCCTTATGTGTTAGGAATTGGAAGATAAAGGGATAGGTTGTAGCGTTCTATAGTAGGAGGGTGTAAAATGAAAAATGTGTATAGATAAAGGGGGCAACAAGTAATTAACCCAAGTTTTAATTTGAAAAGCGTACATAATGAACGCGACTTCGACAACCTATACATTCAGTCGTCTCCCGCCACCTTACACAGTCAGTTGCTCTCCCGTCGCTGAAATGCTTTGGGTGAAGTGAAGTTTGGAGTCTACGGTTTATTCTTTCTCTCCAACTGATGGCGAATTCAGATGCAGAGTCCGATAACAGCAGCAATGGCGATAGTGGTATTGGTTAGTACTTGACTTTGCTCAATTGGGGCATTTTCTGAATTGGTTAACTGCAATAAGGTATAGACTTTCTTAATCGTCAATTTTTCCTATGCTTATTTGTATTCGAGTTTTTTAACAATCTCCCCCTCCCCCCTCCCCTCATATGGGTTTCTTGATAAAATTCCCGCAACTCACAGCGAATCTTGTGTAGTTTTGGGATTACTGACGGGAATTGATATTCGCGCTCCAAGATTTACTGCAGGCGCTCCACCTTTTTGTTTTTACACTGTGATGTTGGTAAAAACAAAATATACACTGATGTTGCTAGCAACATCACAGTGTGCAACATTACAGTGTAAAAACAAAATATACATTGATGTTGCCAGCAACATCACAGTATAAAAACAAAAAGGTGGAGCGCCTGCAGTAAATTTTGAAGCGCGAAAATCAGTTCCCTTTATTGAATTGGGAACTTCTTCTTACTATGTGATACCACGAGGTACTTGAATGATGAAAGATCAGATTTTTCTAATAACTGAGCTTGCTCAATTGGGTATTTTCTGAATTGGGTAATCATAATAGAATAATATACTTAATTTACTGGGCCTTTATGATCAGATGGATTAGATGATGGTATTGGATTACTGATTACACATGTCATGAGAAGTCATTCCCAGAATTACTTATCCATTTGTTTACTACTAGTCCTTGTGGATGTGTGTATTGCTAATTCCTTGCTATTTAGTCCGGCCAATTCATCCTAGTAGCAGAAATTATGAAGGAAAAAAAAAACGTAATTGAGAGAAGACTGGAAGAGTGAGAGAAGCAGACCTGTTGAGAGAGAGCGAGAGAGAAGATCTTTAGGTTTTCATGAATTCGCCATTGTTATTGCCTTCGAGCTAATTCGATTTTGTCAGTCGACTTCAAGCTATTCAATTTTCCCCATTTGAAGAGGGGGCAGAAATAAAGGGATTTCTTTGATAAAAATTTAACAATATTTTCAAGACCTCACATCTTAAACACACGAGGTTCTTGAAAACCACATCGTTTTGAAGAGATCATGGTTCAAAGAACTCTTAGGAACATACAATTTCTACCTATATTATTCATTTTTCAATGATCTGTGACATTTATTTTGTAGAAATCATTATAAGAATATACCATGTAAAAAATCAGGTTTATTGGATACAGATTGTACCTGATCTTGATGTATTTACGTTTCTTAAAATAGGTTTAGCTACACTAAACCCCAGTTAACCAAAACCAAAATCAACACAGAAAAATTATTGTAGCAGCAGAAATCACTCTTATGTTTTGTTTCTTGGGGAGACTCTGTTAACAGCTTATTTAAGCGAAAAACTTTGTATTATGAAGTTGTAAAGTGTAATTCTCAATGTTTCCATGGAAAATTTTCTTTCCATTGCAGCTTCAAGATGACCGCGATGCACATTTCTCTAATGGGCATACCATCAACAGAAATTATCCGAGACTCAGCGCGATGCCGCTGTAGGTTTTCTCTTTTGCCAAGAAACTCTCATTTCTATAATAGTTAATGACGGTAACTGCTGGGTTTTAATTGGGGTTGTCTGGTTGGCTCCTCTAGAGCATCAGTGATAGGTATTCTTTTCTACTTTCAGTTACAACCTCATTTTCTGCTTCAGTTGGATTAGGAATTGCATTAAAGCTAGAATTGCATTGAACCTTATTGAAAGCGTCTCATGTTCAAACAGGACACTAGGGAAACAGCCACAGGTATCCAATACGTGAACATGACGACCCCGTTCGTTTAAGGGTATTGAATTTTGGTTTTAGCCTAGTGGCTCCAACGATTTTTTTGTAGCCTACTTTCTACCCCTTTTTTATAAACAAAACCTAAACACCTTTTTGTAGTTGGACTTCACCATCTTTTAGTACCTTAAAAACTCTATTTATCGATATATAATGGGTCTCGATACGATTTAAAATGAGTGACATGCGAGCATTTTACCGAAATGACTTTTTTTTGAACCACTTAGAATATAATAATCATGTCTTTTAATTTACAAAATTTATTGGATCCAAAATACTTGGGTTAAAAATTAAATTGAACAAGCTTTCTAACAGTTCAAATCACGCAAAAATTGGAGTACGGGAGTGTCCGGGGCAGGTCCGCAAAGTTTGACCTTTTTTGCAGCTTCATTGCGCCTCAGGCGCAAGTTTATGCGCCCCAGGCGCA
>BPLS01000481.1:349012-392885 GCA_019656275.1 Rhododendron kiyosumense | reverse complement strand
ACCTCATTTCCATCCACCAATGTCATCACACTATTAGTTTCTTATACTATCATACACGCATCCACACATCTCATATCAAGGTAAACTCACTCTCAACAATTCATAGATTTCTATCTTTTAACTCATTACATCTTACAAGCTATGCAAGCAATATAGTACGCACCTCATTTCCATCCACCAATGTCATCACACTATTAGTTTCTTATACTATCATACACGCATCCACACATCTCATATCAAGGTAAACTCACTCTCAACATTCATTACATCTTACAAGCTACGCAAGCAATATAGTACGCATCAAACATAAGAAAATGTCTCTCATATCCATCTCTAGCATTGTCAAGCTTAAAGGAATGTCCTACATATACAAACATGTCTACCTTGAAGACCTAAAAGTGCACCAAATCATATGTGAGTTTCAAACATAATATAATCCCCAAAGTTGATACGAAACCTTACAATGAACCGGTCTCATTTTGGCTACAACATCTTATTGGTTTAGAATGAGACTACGAGACTACCATCGTTAAAAAGTAGACTTTCCGTACATTAATTAAGATATATAATTTGCCCCAAATGATGTTCAGATGAAAAAGTTATGCCGATTTTAAGTTCCAATAAAATCTATCTTAAGGCCCTGGGTATGAATACCATGTCAAAATGGTATCAATACCAATTGACTAATATGAATACAGACGCAAAGGTATCGATACCATGTCAAAATGGTATCGATACCAGATGGTTTTAAGCAATGATTTTCAGATTTTTGACAGAGCTCACTAAGGCCCAAACGGGATGATCAAACACGGATTCAAGCACCAAATCAACACACAACACACAATAGGAGTAAGAAATCTCTACCAAATGGGTTTTGAGCAAAACCCCCAACTCCCAAGCAAGCCCTAGCTTCCAAACCCGAATCTCACCACGAATTCCTCCTCTAAGCTTTACCCACGCGATCTACAAGTCGATAACACTTCAATACGATAGGGTGGAGGTGGATCTTCAAGCATTTAAGGTGTATTGCAAGGTTTTTGCGGAGAGAGAGTGAGAGAAAGAAATTGGTTGGAAAATGGAGGGAGAGAGAGAGGCGTAGAGAGTAAGAGAGAGAGAGAAGAGAATTTTAATTCTCTACATACACACTTCTACATATATATTCTCATACATAAATCAATTACACTTGCACCCCAAAATTCCAATCCTTGCACAAAGAACCCTCAAACATATTCTACACATTATTATTCACATAATTTGCAACTCAAGTATTTATTAAAAATCAAAATTGTTAAAATTTAATATGGGTCTCTACAAGGTAGATTACTCTAGCGTAGAGTACCCTAGGATTTAGGCACTTTTATAGGGTTTAAGGGTGCACTTTTCTATTATAGGGTTTAGTGGTTTAGGCATTTTCATAGAGTTTAGGATTATAGGCACTTTCATAGGGTACCCTAGGGTCTGTGGACTTGTGGTTTTACAAAATTATTAGGTGGACTT
The DNA here is from genome assembly GCA_019656275.1 of Rhododendron kiyosumense. Taxonomy (NCBI): domain Eukaryota; kingdom Viridiplantae; phylum Streptophyta; class Magnoliopsida; order Ericales; family Ericaceae; genus Rhododendron; species Rhododendron kiyosumense. The sequence goes on along the minus strand of BPLS01000481.1, from coordinate 391,388 downwards.
ATGAAATATCTATAATGAACCTATCACTAAATCTCCCAAGAACTTATTCATATCTAGTAACTAGCGGCAAAAATTTTGAATTTTTCTCAACGAACATAAATTGTTTTTTACTCCTCGTTTTGCAGACGCGATAATCTTTTCGGGACGAATGTCATATATTTTTCCTCTTAATTATTTTTCATTATCTTCTTTCAACTTTCACAAATTCCAAACAGAGCATAATGTAGTGGGCCAGAGTCCCAAAAATAGAGTCGAAACGTTAGGTTTTTGTAAAAAAGTTTTCCTCTTAATTATTTTTCATTATCTTCTTTCAACTTTCACCAATTCCAAACAGAGCATAATGTAGTGGGCCAGAGTCCCAAAAATAGAGTCGAAACGTTAGGTTTTTGTAAAAAGTTTGTTCATAGCTTAACAACTTTAGACAATCGTTTCTACTAAATGAACTTTTAGTTGATATATGTGAGAAGAATGACTTACTCGAAATTCGCATTTTGGTGGGTTTTAACCATTTATTACTAGTTCTTTTAGTCCCATTTAGACAATATGAAAAGGGAGATGCTAGGAGCACATCAATTTGTCAAGTCCCATTTAGACAATATGAAAAGGGAGATGTTAGAGGCACATCAATTTGTTACACCTCAACCACACATTTTTTTTTGAAAGGACTCAACCACACTTCTCTCACATACAAATTCTGCCTTAATTATAAGGCAACTGAACACATCTCCTTGTTTTGAGGGGCCAGTCTTTGGCACACTTTGTAAACGTTAATTGGTCCTCCACTTATAAATTCCATTTTTTCAGGTGTCACTCCTAAGTCATGACTACTTTACAAGCCCCATTTTAATTGTAGGTCAGTTTTAGAAATTTCATTGAGGGAAAGGAAACACTGGCCTTTCATTTTTTTTTAAAATCAACTTAAAATGAAAAGAGGACTAACCGAATATGTCCATACAACCTACAATGGGCATATTCCAGGAGAAAAATAAAACGAAAAAAAGGAAAAGCAAGAAGGGATTGTCTACTTCAACCCTAAGCCAAACATCATCATATGTGAAGAAGTAATAGATAACGCTACTAGATGTTTTCGATCCATCAAAGAAGAGGGAAAGGAAAAACTGGACAAAAGAATCATATGTGAAGAAGTATAATAAAACTAAGATGTGAGTGACCCACATGTTATCCACTTGCCACTGGCCCTTCATTGTTCCTCCTCTAGTGCGTGCCAGCTGATTAAATGATACTAGTTTTGTTCCTAATTAATGTTTTTGAGAAGGAAAAATTTCAAAATGGCACCTGAACTTTGTACCAAATGTCATAGAGACATCTGAACTTGAGTTTATTTCAATTAAACACCTATACTAACAAAGTTCCCAAATTTAGACACCTGAACTTAAGTTTATTTTAATTAAACACATGTACTAACAAAATTCCCAAATTTAGACCCTGCTGCTATACTCCGTTTCAAAAATTGCTGCATGGCATCTCCAATCCATTTAAGTTGCCCCATTGCACATGTTTCCAACAAGGGACGATGCACCCAAGTAAAACCCATCATTAGAAGTCTGCTGAGCAGAAAGAAGAACTAGGTTTGGGCAAAAAAATATGGTTTGGAGGAAAGATGACCTTAACCTAATTAATTTCCCTCCATTTCTCTCTCCAGAAGTCTGCCTATTGTTCCACCATCTCCCTCACTTCAACCCTAGACCTGAAGTTTGCCTATGGGTTTCACTTGGGTACATCGTCCCTTGTTAGAAACATGTGCAATGAGGCAACTTAAACGGGTTGAAGATGCTATGTCGGCAATTTTTGGGATGGAGTATAACGGCGGAGGTCTAAATTTGGGGTTTTAATTTAAATAAACTTAAGTTCAGGTGTCTAAATTTGGGGATTAAATTCAGGTGTCTCTGTGACATTTGGTACAAAATTCAGGTGTCTCTGTGACATTTGGTACAAAATTCAGGTGTCATTTTGAAATTTTCACTTTTGAAAAAGAAAACTCTGTGAAAAATGTAGAGATGTACTTATGCTGTAATTAATTGGTTTAAGCTAGTGAGAGTGCCATAGGCATTTAAAGGGGCTGACCTTGAATCAAATTTAAGTCGTAAACTCCTAGGCAGAGACCTAGAACTTGGGGCACGACCGGAAGTCCGCTTCCTAGAACTTGGCACTTTCTTCTCCTATATATTTTGACTTCTCACCATTCAAGGCATGGACCTAGTAAGATTCTAGATATCGCGATCTTGCGATCTGTTTTCCGTTCTCGCAGAGAGAGAGAGAGAGAGAGAGAGAGAGATATGAGGTCATGGCTGCACGGGGCCACGGGGGGTTTGTTCAGATCAAAAAAAGAAGATAGGGTTTGTTGGTCTCCTGGGAGCTGGAAGGTAAAATGGACGGCATGGATTAAAATATTATAAGGTTAGATGGACGCCTGGGATTAAAAGTATAAAGCTTTTAATAGTGTCGGTTTGGTCGGATTTCTAGAAAATCGAAACCAAGCCGAACTTTAATTTTTTCTAAAAAATAAAATTGAACCGAACTAAAACCAAAACCTACTGACTAAAAAATACTCGGTTCGATTTTTCGGTTAAAATTTTCATTCTTAATCAGGGAGAGGGAGAGGGAGAGAGTTATTGAGAAACGTGTAATGAGAAAAATAGGTTTTTCAAATATGAAAACCAAACAAAGCTAAGGTTTTTTAACCTTCAACTTTTTAAGTTTTGCATTGTATCACATGTAAACTATTCCTTCCGTCTCTAAATAAATGTTTGCCGCGCAAACATAAGCTTTTAAAAGGATGCATTTTTTCGTTAAAAAATTCAAAAGTTTTTTCCCACAACTTAAAAGAACTCATTGATATCTATTGATTTGTGAAAAAATTTAATTCTTTTTACAAAAAAATACATCTTTTTAAAGGCCTAAAAGTTTGCGCACCATACATTTATTTAGGGACTAAAGGAGTATTAAATTTTAAGGGTTCGTTGCCACTTGTTTTGTGGATCATATTGACCATCTATTTGTTCATAACAAATGTTGTTTGATCAAGTAGTTAATGATATCCAATCAGAAAGTGGAGTTATAGCCAAGTGATAAGCACCATGTACTCTCATGAATTTGATAAATTACAACTAACAAAGCTGACTTTCGCCGAGGAAAAAGTAGATATTAAATCAATTTAATTTTTTCATAAAGTTCTAGTTAATAACTCAATAGACTAGTTTAGATCTGAGTAGGTTCAACTACGGTCAGAGGAGATCCATAAAATTGACGTAATGGGGCACTTTCGAATCATAATCTTGAAAAAAAAATATCCAAGTGTAGAGTATCAACAAATAATACGAAAGTTAGAAAATTTTGTCACCATGCATTAAGAATTACTCCCTCCCCTCCAAAATAATTGTTTGGTTCGCAAACCGAGAACTTAAAAATAATATTACAATTTTTTCAATAAAAATTCAAATACAACAATTTACTTGATATCAATGAGTTCTTTTAATATATAAAAAAGTTTGAAGTTTTTTTGACAAGAATTTGTTACTTTTTAAATTCTTGTTATACGGATCAGACAAACATTATGGGACGGAGGGAGTATAATGCACTCTTTTACAAAAATAAAATAAAATTGAAACACAAGCTGGAAAATCAAACATTCTCCACTGAAAGTGTAGGATAAAATTTGGGCTAGAGTTTATTTTTTTTAGTTTAAATAAAATCACTCAGAAGTGAATTAAGAAACGAGAATAATTAAGTAATTTCACATGAATAAAAATAAACAATGGAATGTACGGATACTTTTCTTTAGTTTAATTATGGAGTATGAAGTTTCATCACCACAATTTGTGGGCTCCATCGTGAATTTGTTACATTAATTTGAATCGTTCATCTTATAGGATTCACAGAGTAATATATTCATGCAAAAATGTAACTTCATCAAATATCGATAGATATATCAAAAATAAAATTTTGATTTGTGAAATGGACGGTATGATTCTTTAAAGTTAAGTTTTGCATGACTTCTGTTTTAAGAACCAAAATTCAATTTATGCCTATCGATTTTCAATCAAGTTTTTCACGTCAATATACTACACTGTGGGTCCTGCAAGATGAACAATTCAAATCTCTACAACGAACGCTTGATGGGGCCCGCAATAGGTGGTGAAAATCGTGAATTTTCTGCCTTAGTTGAAAAGAATTTAATCTCGTTTTCTTTTATATGTTCATAGATTGATTGCTGAAATGCCTCTTTCCCATTTGATGGGGGTAACTTTCAAATCAAAGCAAGATAACAAAAGATATCAGACCATATTTCCGGGAAGAAAGGTGAAAAAAGAAGAATAATCGAAAAGCACATACACTTGTCTGGACACAAGTTATTAGAAAAATTATAAAATTCCATCCGTGACTTTGCAAGTGTTCAGCTTCGTAACTCCAATTTATTATTAAGGAGATCATTGCATCTTTCACATCAACTTTTACCTCAATTTTCCTTACTTACCCTCTATGAAGACATCATCATAATATTATTACATTTTTACTCACTAACTTTTCAAAATGGAATATACTTTCAGGGGCAAAATGAAAAATTTACCAACTTTTACTCACTAACCTAACCAAACCAAACCAAATCAAGCCTTATGTCCCAATCACTTGAGGCCGACTATATGAATCATTTTCTTCCATTGAGCTCCATCAGGGGCCACTTGTTCACACAAAGCCATTATACTCATATCTTTACACACCACAGCATCTAATGTTAATTTAGGTTTACACATCCCCGTAGCATTGCTACCCAAAGCTATTATATCTGCTATCTTAACTACGACATCTCCTGATCTACGGTAGACATGCCCAAACCACCTTAGCTTATTTTCCCTCAACTTCTCCTCTATAGGTGCTACACCTACCATCTTGCGAACCGTATCATTTCTAATCATGTCTCGGCTAGCCTTACCACACATCCACCTTAACTTTTACTCACTAACTTTATAAAATAGACACTTATTAAGAGACAACTAAAAATAAAATAATGAACTCTAAAAAAGAGACGGAAGGAATAGTACGTCAACAACAAAAGCTATCTAGCCATCTTGGAATGGAAGAGGGAAAAAATGGTTCAATTGTTACAACAACATTTACCTTCGTAGTCGAATTATTGCAAATCTTACATGGACTAGAAGATTAATGTTACATTGAAAATTCAAGCAATTGCTTGAATTGGATTAAATCTCCTTTATTATCTCTCAATAGATACAATATGCTGTAAATCCAACAACATCAGAGTATGATCGCCCAGCGGCAACACTCTTTTTCCAAGCTCATTTACAATGGTGAGATGTTTACAAGGATCCACCGCGATTCTTGTTTCAGTAGACCCATAAGAAACAGTGTGAACGCGATCGAACCCAATCAGTTGTCTTTCCGGAGCGCCTTTGAAAAGCTTTGGCGCTCTAGAAAACAACATCACGACGTGGCTTCCGTCCATGTCGCCATTGTTGACGACCGACACATGCACGTGGAATATCAACGAATCGCAGAACTCCATGTCATCAATTCGAATATAATCAAGCTCTTCATATCCTTTTTCTGGTGACATGTTTTCGGATATAGCCTTGATAGTTCCCAATAAGCTCAGTTTGCTTGGAGCTGACAAGAGGTTGTAAGTGTAATTTGTGTAGCTTAAGCCTTGTCCAAATTCATAAATTGTAGGTCCAGTGTAGAATCTGTAAGTTCTTCCTGGGTAACCTCGAGAAGGATTAGCACGCATGTTCATGTCGGTCATTGGTACGCTGGTGAACGACTCGGGATACCAGGTGACCGGCAGCCTTCCACCTGTTTTTTGTCCAGAAAGTATATTAATTTTATGGCTTTAATATTAACAATGTGATCTGCACATTGTAAAACAATGTACTATAACATAAAACCACCACCTTTATTTTACACAGATGAACAAATTTACTTGTTACATTATCAAATATAGTCCATCCAGATCGTGCAAGGATGTGTTTGGAACATGGATATGTGGAGTGATTTATGGACGAAAATGAAAGGTGGAGTAACTTTTGAGAAGATAATCAAGTGATGAAGTTAGAATTATTCACTTCGATTTCAATCCTTTTCCTTTCTGTGTGTAATCCCTCCACAAATTCATGATCCAGACACAGCCTTAGGGCATGTTTTACGCCAGGATTATATTCCAGAATCCATGGTAGAAGGAAACATGTGGTCCTAGTCCTACATGTTTCCCAGGATTACGTAGTCCTACCTTTGTCGTGTGGGACTATACATGACACTGGATAGATGGGGGAGTGTGACCACTTAAGATCCCATGCAAGGATTATACATTATCTCGGGGTCAGGGGTCAGGGGTGATATTAGTTAATCTGGACCTTTGGGATTATTGTCCTCCTCATCCAATGGTCAAAAATGATTCTCCAATCTTTATTACATATTTTATCCCACCCACATCAAATATAATACAACTAATCCCGTACTACATTCCAATTGGAACTATGATCCTGGGGTCTCACGTATCCCCTTTATCCTCAGCATTAATCCCATATTTCTCAATCCTTCTAAAAATAATCCGGTGGTAATCAATCCTGCCCGTAGGGTTCCAATTAAGAATCTATGACAAAGCTTTATCGGCAAGTGGAGTACTTTTTATTGACTACAACCACACAAGGCTAACTTGCCCCTGTACTGCCTATGATGGTGGATCTACGCCAATCTGGCAAAATAGTTTTAGCCGTTTTATCAGAGAAGGATAGCAAGATGATTTCTTTTTCATGCATAGTTAGTTACTTAGTTACCTTCTAGTTCTTGCTAACAAATTCAAAACTACTTTATACCAACCTGGATTGTAATCTCCTAAGATGACCTCTGCAAGCGCCTTTCCACCAGCCTCTCCAGGGTACCCAATCCAAAGAATACTCGCGATTCGAGGGTCCCCCTTAGCAAATGAGACGTCTATGGGCCCACCACCAGTGAGAACTAAAACCAACGGTTTTTTGGTCACAGCAGCAAGGGTGGTAACAAGAGCTGTTTGAAAACCAGGCATGAGGAGACTGTAGCGGTCACGCTCTTCAGCTTCTTGCGTCAAATCCAGGCCAGCTACTATGATGACAAAATCGGCTTCTTTAGCAATAGAAACAGCCTCTGTAAATCCAGCATTGGAAGTGCAAGGTACACCATCAAGGCAGCCAGCCGCGTATGATGTTTTCTTTGAATATGCTGAAAATGCATAAAAAATGCTCTTTGGGCTGCATGGAACTCCTAAAATCAAGAAACCAGAAACTTCATCAGCAAAGCATAAAATTGGTTCTCTAATATGAACCGATAAAATGAAAGAGAATCAGAAGCTAATAATAATGACATACTTAAGCAAACCATATAGAGTGTGTTTGGAACTTGACGAAAGCAAGAGAAATGACAGGGAACTCGTAATTTTCCCTTCTTTCCTTTTTTGCCCTCTAGCTTGAGGGGAACCAAAAATAAACTCAAGGACAAACAACATAATGCAGCACAGATCATTTACATATTATATAAGTAGTGGCTCCCCTTTTTAATAAAAAAGTTCGTCGTCTGTATGTCTATTTGTTTTTAGTAAGTTCCTTTCATTTTGAGAGTCTTCCCTTCTGGGTTGCTAAACAGTAGGACTAGGAGTCCGGGTACACTTTTCTTAGACTTCTGAGTTAATTGAATTATGAGTTAGTTGAGTTATGAGAAGCAAGAAACCTATAAAGAACTTCATCTCCCCGCTTTCTTCCTGTGGTTACTATTAGAACACAAGCCAAGGAACTCAAAACCACAACACAAGCACCCTTTTTTTTTCTTTATTCGTTTTTAACTTATTGCCCTTTGCTTCCAGCTTTTCTTTGAAGGTAAATAGTCAAAAAAGTTCCCCGTAGAACGCGAGCGTTGAGGCTTTCATCGAAACAAAGAGAGAGACCCGGTGGGTGCTTTTTTTCGGATCATCTTGAGTTTTGGTTCAAGAGAAAGTCTTTCTTCCCCCGAGGGTTGGTGACAATACTAGCGGCAAGCAGGCCTAATTTAAAACTGTTTCACGGGTGACCCTCAATAACATAGCTGTCTTATCTGAACCCCTCTGGAATGGGAAAAATGCTTGCTTCACGTGAATTGAATAATGGGTAACTAGTAGTGTAGTCAGTCTCACCGGTTCCACCAACTAGACCCTTAGAGTGATTAAGTCGATACAGAGGTGCGATTGAAGTGGGGGGTGGGCTGTCCCTATTGGGCTGGGCCCTTCCCCGTAAGGCCCCACCGTCGGGGCCTCTTTTGGCACAACTATTTCTCTCTCCCGGGATACTCGCCCAAGAACTCCAATTTCGACTATCAAACTGGCGGTGGGTCAGATTCCTCATCTTGAAGAAGGCCCAATCTTGCATCAGTAGAGGCCTATTCTCCTCCGTCAAACAGGTAAATGTTACCTTTCCCATCCTATTCAAGTGGAAAATCCATTCCGACAGGAGCTTCAAACTCCGGTGTGTAAGAGACTTAGCTGCTTCTATCTCTATCTCTTGTTACACACGATCGGGGTAAATAATCCTACAACCGAGCATATAGGCTTGTAAGTGAGCGCATTGGCTTATGCGAGCATATTGGTGTGTATCCATCTCACACCCTGTTCCAAGGGTATGGTATGGACCCAGGGAAGGTATCTAGCTATTAAGCTGGGCATCTTCCACTTTATTTGCCCAACCGTTTGCTGAACCATATCCAGATCAGAAGTAGAAAGTTATCTTCCTTTTACACTCTTTCTTGTTCATAGTTTAAGTCGCCTTATCATATTTCCTTTTATTTTCCTTTAAAATCAAAACAAAGAAACAGCTACTTTCTGCTAAAAGAAAGTTGATAATTCGCTGTTTTTCACAAGTTTCTATCCTACTTACTTTCTTACTTTCTCTTCCACAAGCTCCAAACACAGCTTTACACAAAAAGAACTCTGAAGCAGCGCACTAGGACTACATGCAAGAGAAGATATTCAGATGAGCCTATAAAGTGCAGATTGTACATGAAAAAATAAACAAACCTGAGTAGCCACCACCCAATGCAGTTGTGTTTGCCATTGGGCCAATAATAGCTAAGGAAGAAACACTATGCTTGTTCAAAGGCAGAAACTTCTTATCGTTCTTCAGAAGCACAATGCCCTGCCGTGCTGCTTCAAGCGCCAGTTTATTGTGCTTCGGAGTGCAAACATCTTGAGGTCCTAACGTCCCAAACGGCCCCTTTATAGGATCTCCATCAAAAAGTCCAAGACGAATTTGAACGGACAACAAATTTAAAAGAGCTCTATCAATGTCTTCTTCTTGTAGCTTCCCCTGGTTTATTGCAGATTGAACATGCCGAATTACATATGATCCACAGTTAATATCCATCCCTACAAAAGGATAAGTTCTATCAAGTCTTTGGTAAGTTCTACAGTTGCTCAATTGAAGATGCAACAGAGCTAATTGACTAGAAAACCTGCTTTAAGAGCAACAGCCACAGCATCTTCCGGAGTTTTAGTGTAATTCTGATATTCAAATATGGTGGCCACGGCATCACAGTCAGAGGCGATATATCTGTAATTGTGCCATCAAGAGGATCACATATGAGTCTAATTGTTACTCTCACTTGATGTACTGTCTTTTGTTTCAATTTTCAATAAATAACAAGGTTCTGAACATATCACCCTTTGAACCCCCAATCGTCTCGAGCTTGTTGCAAGAGATCTCCTCGTGCACATGCTGGTACCCCGTTCACCGCATTGTATGAACACATTAGGCAGCTTGCTTTACCTTGTTGTATACAACTCCTAAATGGTGGCTGATATGTATCCTGCATATCCTGCTCCGTAACCTGAAGATACATATATACAAATCAATAAGCTTCAAATACAACTGCACAATGAAGGACCTTAAGACACCTAAGCATCCATTTTAACCCATTCTTTTGTTCTCATCAGCGACAAAGCATACATAATACATTAGATCAACCTGTTGGCCGTTTGAGCCTCCAGTCACATCAAGTTAGATTCCTATTTCCAATCACTCATAGTAGCTCCAAACTAATTGAATTATTGACATTAAAGCTGTTTCTGCATTCCATTAGTCTAAGTGTAAATCACCAAGCTAAATTTGGGCTTATAGTTTGCATGAACATTTTGGGTTTTCCTAACATGTTGAAACTTACTGCAGTCACACTGATCCCGTGTTACGTTTGATGTCAAAATGGAGTCTGGAATGTACACTTGGTAGCTATGAAAATTATCATCATGGTTTTGTAATTTACATCGCTGGTCACTACCTATAGCAAGCATAGTTCACTGTCCAATGTTATCGAGAGATTAAACCAAAATAAAAGTTCAACAACGTAGAATAATCACAACTGAAGGCAAATGATGTTTCTCACCCAGAAAAAAAAGTGCTCCTAGAATTGGTGTTACCACCTTGTATTCTGGCATTTTATTTTTCTTTGGCAGAAGTGGAGTACAAATATTGATTTGGGTCTCTAGGCTTGCCCTCTCTAATGCCTTTCTACTTTCATTTGGGACATGGTTCTACAGCAAAATATCCCATTAGCTCCTCGGTTCTTGGAGGTAAAGGGGGCACTGTTTCAGTGATATTCTAAGAGCAGTTATTTTGTGCATTTTTTGTCAAATATTAGGTCTGCCTCCAATCCTCCCCCGCTCATACCCTCAATGATTGGTTACTAGATTGATTTTGTTATTGTTGTTGTGGTAGAAGTAGAACAAAAAGTTTCTTGCTTTCCAAACAGAAACTTCCTCTTTCTTCCACTTAGCATGTGTGTTTACAGAACTCGACTCCTAGTATGAAAGCATTAATAGGACCTACTACTAGGTAGGAGACAAACTGAAGGTGAAGACATCCAAATGAAATATGCTGATAGTAGTGTTACTCTCCCTCTTGTTGTTTGCCCAAATATGAGCTTCAGATTCAACTATGTGTTCAAGCAGAGTCTAGCAGACTACATTCAGTGTTAGGATAATATTTTTTACAGTCTGAATTATTGTGAGTTCACGCTATTGACTAATTTTCACTAACTAAATGGTATTTTGATATTTTTAGTGTAACGTGAACCCACCCTTAAAGCGCAAATCACGGAATATCAATATACAATTAAATGGAGAGTGTGATATCATTAATCTCTTCTTCTTCTTCTTCTTTTTGAACATGAGCTATCATTAATCCAAGTTCGATGGGATCACTTATCCTACATGATTATATAAACCTGTACAATTAGTCATGTCAAACAAACGGTTCCCAATAAAGGTCGAGTATAGGAAAGTGAAATGATTGTCACACTCCTGTTTTATCCTTTTTACTCATATAAAATTTCTATATTACCCTTATCCCTTTGAGTCATACTTTTCAATTTGAAGGTGAATTTTATACTTTCACTTGAATAAAGACAGAAAAGAGAGTGTATGGATAAGAGGAACGTTAAGGAAATAGTCAAAAGAAACATATACTCACCACAGCACTGAAGTTATACCTAGTGAAACCCCCCCAATCCTCCAAATCATAAGCAGTGTAATGCTTGCAACAAGCAGACAACATCATCCCATCCCCACCACCACCCATCAACACTCTCTTCCCCCCAACACCACCCCTCCTCCGCTCCCCTGCCTCCTGAAACGCCTCCACAAAATCCACCGCATATGCTGCCACCACCGTCGGGTCCTCCCCCGGCGTCTCCTGCCCCCTCCCCCACCTTGGATCCCTAAACACATTAATATTCGGCGCCCAAAACGTCAACCCGGCCTGCCCCACATTGTACATGGCCCGACCCTCCACCGCGATGGCCGCGGCCACCGACCTCCACAGGCTCCTGTTGAAGGCCGCGGTGGTGACGATGACCTGCGGGAAGATGGTGGCGGAGGGGATCGGGCCGGAGGAGAAGGTGACGCCGGGGCCGTTGTTGTTGATGCCGTGGAGGGCCTCGGACCACCAGTAGTAGGCGGGGATGCCGAGGCGGGGGACGGCGGAGGCATTGGTGCCGAGCTGGAGGAGCTTCTCGGGAAGGGTGAGGAGAGAGAGTAGGTTCTGGGCGCGGAGTGGGGTGGGGAGGGAGGCGTTGCAGAAGGGGTAGGAGTTGTGGTGCGGCGGGGCGCAGGGGAAGAGTGGGTGTGGGTTCGATGTGATTGGTTGGGAAGTGGAGGTGGTGAGGATTGGGAGGAGGGAGAAGAGGAAGAATTTGAAGTTGCAGAGCCAGTGTGTAGACATCTGATCTAGTGGGTTTTGATTTCTTGTTTTCTCACACATAAGTGTGCTGCTTGTGATAAAAACCCTGTCGGATAATCAAAATAAATAGGGAGCGTGAAAAATTACTTTAGGTGGTGTTCCACTGTCACAATGTCTTTTATTTAAAAAACGAAGTCTATCTCCTCTTATAGTATTTAATCGATGTGTATATTATAAGGCTCCGTTCCGGAAATTTTCTTAAAAAATAAGTATTTATTTTGTTACTTCTCAATCAAAAATAAGAAGGATCATTCTACAAAACCCAAAAAAAAGTTTATTTCATATTTTCAAACTCAAAAATAATGTAAATGAAAAAAAAAATTAATTTTTTTGCACCGTATTAAAGATCTCAATAAGATCCATAGTAATAGAAAAATTATTTGCGTGAACACATGATTTTTGAACTTGAAGTTGTCTTATACAAAAAATAAGACTGTTGATATGGTAATGGGCACAGGCGGAGGGAAATCGTACCGGCGCCCGTGCCGGGCCGTCTCCGGCCACCGGACGGCCAATCCGAGCCGTCCAAAAATTCTATAACAAAAAATCGAGGGGGCCCACACGAGAATCAAAGGAAAATGGGTGCTCGGATCAAGCACCCTACACACCTCGGATGCCGTTGATTCTAGCGTAGGGCCCCCTCGGTTTTTTTTTATAGAATTTTTGAACGGCTCGGATCGGCCGTCCAGTGGCCGGAGACGGCCCGGCGCGGCCGCCGGTACGATTTCCCTCTCGGCGCCCATTGGTACTTATATAAATTCTACCCAAATAATTACCACCTTTCTTATTTTCCGGAACAACCCTTTTTATTCAACAAAAAATAAGTACTTAAATGGTTTCTGGAACCAGCCTAAGTGTCTGTTTTAATACATCAGCAGTGTTGTCTAAGGAAAAGTATTTTTTTTTCAAATGAATGTAATTTTAAATTTAAATATAATGAAAATAAAAAATATTTTTTCAATTTTTTTTACACCGTTTAAAATATCTTAATGAGATCTATCAAATAAGATTCATATTAGTAGAAAAATTATTTAAGTAAACATATGATTTTTGAACTTGAAATTGCTTTCTTTTTCAAAAAGTTCCTTTTCGAAGAAACCGAAACACCTTATTACCTTTTTACCATCGTGTTTAAGTCTAGAGAAATCCGAAAATTGTTTTGAACTTGAACCAATATGCTTCACTAACACAAACTCCCGCTAATTAATTTTGGAGAGCATGTTTTCATACCTGTAACTTGATAGTAATCATTGGCCTTTATATAAATAGATTAGAACCCTTTTTCAGTAGACACAACCTTTTGCAACCTTACGCATGATTGGTCACTAAACCCAATCATAGATAGTCATTATATCTATTCATGAATAATCATTAAACTTTTTTTCAAATAGTTATCAATTATTTAGACAATATTTTATTTAAATTTAATATTCATACTTTAGTTATAAACATAAATATTATAAAATATAATTAGAATTAATGTGGCATGAGTCACATGAATTAATGCCACCAGCTTTTCCATAGAGATTGGGAATATGAGACTAGTGGTTCAAAAAGTGAATAGGATCAGCTTTTCCGTAGCGATTGGGAATATGAGACTAGTGGTTCAAAAAGTGGATAGAGATTGGGAATATGAGACTAGTGGTTCAAAGAGTGGATAGGAGACTAGTGGTTGTGGATAGGAGACTAGTGGTTCAAAAAGTGGATAGGATCACCTTTTTCATAGAGATTGGGAATATGAGACTGGTGGTTCAAAAAGTGGATAGGATTATTATTTAGACCGGTGGTTTGGAACTTTTCAAAGACAAGAGAAAGGAAGGGAAAAAATAGTTTCTCCCACATTTAAGGCCTTTTGAACATGGGGAAAGTCTACAATACACACCCCTTAAAAGAGTGTACCATATGCACCTATTTTAAGATTCATTCGTAACATTTTAGTATGTTTCGTAACTTTTGTTCTAAAATTCATAACATTTTAGTAGTGTGATTTGTAACATTTTCATTATGATTCATAACATTTTGGTGTATTTCGTAACCTTATACGATTCGTAACTTTTTAGCGATACGATTCGTAACATTTTCTCTACAATTCATAACATTTTGGGGGTGCATATAATACACACCTAAATAAGGGGTGTGTATTGTAGTCTTTTCCCGTGCAACTTGGAATTGAATAATTCAACAATGTTTATATGTATTAGGTCCCAATCCACTTTTTTAAAAAATAAGCAATTTTTTGCATATTTTCAAATTCAAAAATAAAGTAAATGAAAAATAATTTTTAAATTTTTTTTGCATTGTATAAAAGATCTCATTAAGATCTTCTAAACAAGATTCATATTGCATATTTTTATATTTCAATAAGTCCATAATTTTTGAGTTTGAAATTGCCTTCTTAAAAAATAAGGATTTCTTTTTTCCCTGGAACGGAGCCGTACAACTCTCGCTAACTAATATAAGAGTATCCACAATACTATAATCAAAAGTAACAGATTTTTAAAGTTAACAATGTTGGTGCAAAATATGACTCACAATGCTATAATCAAACTTAACAACCTCCTTAGAAATATTAAAATTTTTGGTTTTGGATAACCAAAATTAGCAACCTTTTGACAATAACAAAATTTAATAGACCCTACATATTCTCAATCAAATACACCAATTATTATACAGAATTGTTTTCTCTTCCCTTTTCCTCCCTCTCTTTCTTTTCGAACAATATTTTGAAAAAAAAAATATTTTACTAAAAAATTAATTTTTTTAGAAAATAGTTTTTTCCAAAAAAAAATTTCAAAAACTATTTTCTATTTCTAGTAAATACTCCCTCCGTCCCAAATTGATTGTCCCGTTCGCAAAACGGAGTGTTAAAAATAATGCAATTTTTTCAAGAAAAAATTCAAACTTTTTTCACAAATTAAAATTTTCATTGATATCTAGTAAGTTGTTGAAAAACTTTTAATTTTTTCTTGCAAAAATTGCATTATTTTTAACACTCCGTTTTGCGGACCGGACAATCAATTTGGGACGGAGGGAGTAGTTTTTATTAGTTTCAAAACTATTTTTAGAAAAATTATTTTCTTTTGTTCACGGTTTTTAGTTTTTTATAGTTTGAAAATATGATGTGACAAATTTTGGTTATCCAATTTTGATTATATCATTATAGACATCTATATTGCTAGCCTTAGCAATCTCTTAGATGAATAATCAAAAGCTGATGTGCCATCTTTTGATTACCAATTTTTTATTATAGCAATATGGATACCCTAAGTACTTATTTTTAAATTTAAAGATGTTTTATTTTAAAAGAATGACTTATCTCGTAAATCAAAAAATAAATATTTAAAAAATAAGAATTTTAACAAGTCTTAGTAGAAGTATTTGGTTTGGGAGAAAGAATAGAGAAAATATAAATATCTAGACTTCTTCACGGTACAATTTCTCTCTCATTTTCTTTTCTTTTCTCCCATAATCAATAAACTCATTTGAGCAAAAAAAGCTAGCGAATAATGCACATCTTTTATTTTACCTACCCACGTACACTCCATGAACACTAGCATTATTTCGGTTAACTTTCCTCTATTAAAACACAACTGTGCTATTATCACGGACAAAACCAACACAGCTTGCGCACATATTTTTTGGGAGGCCCACCACAGATCACATACAAATTATTCAAGCTGTTTATGAAATGTAAAATATATTTTCAAGGGTTTCTAAGAAAAAATAATTTCAATCTGATTCCTATAGGTAGTCGATCTAATCAACTAATTTTTTATTCAGACTTCGGGATAATGAAAAGCTAAATGATTGGATCGAGCACCTACAGGTATTGGATTGAGCTAATTTTTCGCAGAGATGCTTGAAAAAATGTTTTATATTTGATGAACGGCTCGGATAGTTTATATAAGATCTGTACTGGGTCCCACAATATGCAATCTGTGTCAATTTTGTCTGTTTCAACAAACTTTATTGATTAAAATATGGTAAGCTCGTGAATCTCGGTACATATTGCTTATTATTGCGTGAAATCAATAACAATATTTAGTTTAAAAAATGGTAAGCCGGTGAAATGTGGTACATTCATGTACATCAACACTAGATAAATTACCTACTCAAAAAGGTACAAAATCTATTTTACCTATCCACGTTTTTCTTCCACACTACAACAATCTCTCTAGAGTTTTCTCTCTATACATTAAGTAATAGAAAATATTACAATAAAGGATTGCTTGAGAGAGAGAGAAATAATAAAATAAAGGATTGCTTGTGAATAGTGCATCAGGAAGAGTAAGTTGAGGTACTTTACCTTCATGTTAACAGAGCCTGCTGCAAGGGAATTTTCTCATTTTCATTAGGTAAAATGGATAAAATTGCTTTTTACCTAGTCTCATATACATGCTCTTAGAACATGTACAGCTGGATAGGTAAATAGACATTTTTAGGTACTTTGGAGAGGAAAACACAAAAAGTTGCTCTACACAAGCCTCTGTTAAACTTCTGTACAACCTTTTGTCATTTGACCTCGCTAATCTTGAACTTAACTTAAATTTTAGAGTTTTGTCTTTTTCTGATTTTTTTTGCATTTATCAGTTTTACGCCAAATTTTTGTGAGTTATTAATTCGTCTTGACAAGAGGAATCGAAAAAGTAAACCTTTGGCACTTTTACCCAAGTATTTTGAGAAATGACCATTTTTTAGTGCAAAATTCTCAAAATACTTGGGTAAAAATAAAAAAAAATTATTTTTCCGATTTCTCTTGTCGAAACGAATCAATAACCCACAAAAGTTTGGTGCAAAACGCTTAGGACGGAAAGATGCACTCCTGGATGTCGATGACTTAGCCTTTTTAACCATTTCTTTCTAACAACTCCAAGTCATGACATAGACAATCATAACCTAAAGCACTCAACGTTAAAAGTCGAGCATAATCATGGTATAAGCTCGGAAATGACTTAAACTCGTTTAAAAGACATTTAACTCAAACGCCAGGAGCGTTAAAAACCCCATGCCCCGTGTGCAAAACGAAGGTTAAAACTCCGGGCAACACACCGTCAAAGAAGGTATTAGCCCTTTGGTTTGGCCGAAAATTAGAGTTTAAGCATTTTTCTTACTAAAATCATGATCAAGTCATAGAAAAATCATTAAATCAACTAAGCCAAAGGGAAGAGATCACCCCATAACCTAGCCTAGATGACTACTCAACCATTAAACAAGAACTAAGTATGGTAAGAAATTGAAGCATGAGATTTAACCGATAAAAACGAAAACTAACTTGATATTATAAAGGATCTCAACAATACAAACAACTTTAGTACTTGAGAAATTAACAAACTAACAAAACTTACTTGAGTTCTTGAAGGAAATAGCTAAGAAAAGCTTGAACAAAGCTATGGAGTTCTCTGAAATTTTAAAGACAAAGTTAAAAGCTAGGTAATGGCCAAATACAGCATAAAAAACTATTTATAAGGCTTACAAATCAGCCTTGCAAAGGACTAAAAAGCCCCCAAAATATCCCAAAACTAGCCTTAAGTAAAAACTTTTCATAAATGGAAGGTTGAACAATTAAGCATAAAGGGTTGGTCGCAGAGCAAAGGTACCGATACCTATGTTTTGAGCTACCGGTACCCAGCAACCTGTCTTCCTCTGGAGCACCAAGGTACCAATACCTTTGCTGCAAAATTGCTGAACATGGCAGCTAGCTTTACAAAGCCTTGTGGCCCCGACGGCCTTCTGATGCTTCATTCCTTGATCAATGGGACTTAACAAAGGAGTGTCGTGTGGCCTTGGTCTCTTTCGGGTGCCCTTGAGGCTATCCTCGATGCATTCGCCTTACTTCCGAAGCTTTGGCACGCTCCTCGTCATTCTTGACCATCGGAAGTTCTCCGAGGCTGCTTGTAGTGCTATTAGGTTCCGATTGCAATGAAATGAGTGCCATCGAGCACTTGTACACTTGGCTGCACCCTGGAGCATCCCTTGGCTTCAAAACCACCTTATTAGCACGTTTTACCTGAAACACTTACAAAGATACCTTACGTGCAATATCGAATGAAAACGACAACTTAAATGTGTAAAAGCTACAAACTAAAGGACTTTAAGCACCAAGATTATACAACCTTGGGTGCTTGCTTCGAATCTTCCGATGTAGAAGAATATTACCCCAAGCGTAGGGTTTGAATGTCGATTGAAGCAAAATAATCCAGAGAAGTCCGGGATCGTACCCAATGGAATTAGTTTATGGCTTGGCTCGGATTTGTAGATGCAAGTAAGGATTTCGATTTTTAGCAGTCAACTTGGTTTTACTTTGAAAATGGTGGAAATAAAAGGGCTAAATTAAGAACGAATTACCTAGGAAAAAGATAGGTTAGGTCTAGGAATCACTAGCACTCATGACTTGGGCTAAATCACATTTTTCACCAATTCACGCGGTTTAAAATACACAATTGTAGGTACCTAAACCGGGAAATAGAGATTTGTTTATCAAGCTAGCTCTAGAACTCATTTGGTAAACACCTCGAGTGACAGAGCTCTAAGCATCATGTGTGGTAGGTAGACTATGCTCCTACCTACACATGATCAAAGAGGTTAACACCTCGGTAATTCACCAAATAAATCCGAACCCCCATTAATTTTCAAATCTAGAAATTAAAGCCTTATTGGTGAAAAACACAATTTTCGCCCAAGCCACGGGATGCTAATCATCCCATGATCCAACCCTTGAAACTACTCACACATATCTAGAAAGATAAGAGCAAGCAAAAATTGACTAAGCATAATTGAAACACAATACTAGAAGAAAACTTAATTAAACTATAGATCAAGATAGTGGCTACAATTTTAATAAAGCACAAATTACCAAAACTAAACTAAATCGAGCAAAAAATTAACTATTGAAAGCTGGAAATTCAAGAACAATTAAGAACAGTACCAAAAATTAAATGCAATCTACTCTAGATCTAGAAATGTACTAAAAACGTCATATCCTACTTGTTTGCGAATCCAATTACATCACTCTTTTATTCTACGCTTGGAATATTCCCCGGATATGCTCTGAAAATCCATGCTATGGCCCTCGGCATCGATGGCAACAGGCATAAGCTGGGCCACTAAAGGGCTCGGCATCGATGTAAATCAATTAATCCCATCGATGCCGAGACTGGTAAGGATCTGGGGCGGTAAGGGGCTCGGCATCGATGTAAAGCAATTTGGTCCATCGATGCCGAGGCTGTTATCTTCAGGTCCAGCTTCAGCTTCAACTTCACAGCTCCCAGCAACTTCCACAGCACCCAATAGCTTTCACAGCATCTTATTTTCATTCTCTAAAGTTAAGTAAATATTGCATTTTAAACCTTTCTTTTACCTTTTCTTTACTTTAATTTATTTAATGAAAATAAGGAAGTACCCCCCATTTGGAAACAATGGCATTACCAGAATTTTGAGATTTCAATCCAATCAAAATGTTGACCCCCAGCTTTTAGTGTAAAATAGAAAACAGCACACTTTTCTGTTGAATAAATAGCTCAAAACATGACCATAATCTTTGAATAAAACCTTGCAATTTTGAAATTACCTTCAGAGAAATTCAATAATCAATTACCGCCATTTTTTATCTTGAAAATCGATACTTTTTCGAAAAGTGATTTTTCTATACTTAGACATATTTTCAGGGGCCGACAGGGTCTTCATTGGTTCCTCGGGTACTTGGACGCACTCGGACCATCCATGACGTCAAAACATGCATTATTCACACGATTTACCTGAAAGCACTAAAAACATACCTTACGAGTAAAAGCAATTAAGAAGCAACTAATTAAGCGATACAATTAACTAAAACTAGATACTAGCGCACCCTACATTACATTCTTAGGTGCTTATCAGTGCTTACCACACCTCCCAACTTGAGCTTTGCTAGTCCCTAGCAAACATAACATAAAATAAAAATAAAACAAACTTAAAAACTTAGCCATTTAGAAACTTAACAATCCTTCCAATAACACAACTAAGGAACATGCTCATGTCGTATCCAAACTAGCAAAAGTTCAAAAACCACGGTTCATCTATACCACAACTCGTAGCTAGATACAAAATGAAAGACTAAGTACAAAGCACGTTCCAAGCAAGTAACAAAAAACTTGTATTCAAAATCCAAACAGAGGGTACGCCATTAGCACAAATAGACGCACCCGATAGCAGCCATATTCCACAAAAAGTACTCAAAAAATAGCTGTTAGTGAACAAAAATACCACGCCTCATATATGGAGAACACTAATAAACAGAATTAAGGACTAAACAACTGACAGAGTAATTACCAAAAGGAAATCATGCCATAAACTAACTATGCCAAACATCAAATATTGAATCAAAATGGAATTAAGGCGTACTAAAGATCAACTAAGGGCTTTATGGCTTATAATGACCTTGGTTTACAAAAGAACGGTTAACAAAATGGGTGGTGGCCATATACTTGCTCGGTTAACTGCCCTTGATTGTCACCAACACAAAAGTTACCAAGTCAAAGGCCACATGCTGGCCTTACAAAAACTTGCATCATTTACTAGTTAAAGTTCAACTAAACTAAAGACAATAAAACGATAAGATAAGAGGTGGGATGTCAACCACCATACACCCCGACCAAGTAAAGGGATTTTCTAACTCTACAACCATCGACTCTAGTCATCCTCAACATCCTCATCATCATCCTCCTCACTACCCTCATCGCTCTCATCTTCCTGTTCTTCCTCCTCCTCTTTTGGAGGTGCCTCATATCTCACCTCACCCTCATCCTCAATATTCTACGTATGCCAATGTAGCTCGCTCCTGAGCTTCCCAACCTCACTTGCTAGCTGCCTCCTCTCCTTTTTATCCTTCTTCCTCTTCTCCTCTACCTTCCACAGACACTTCAGAATGGCCACATTTTGACCAAAAAAGTATATTCCAAATACTATCTTTCTTCTCCTTCAGGCCAGGCTTGGTAGTCAAATAAGCGCTTGAGCTCTCTCTAGGGGCACTAGAACAAGGCTTGCTCTTCTTCAAGAAGGAACCAGTGATAGTTCCAGGGTCAAGTCATTCCTTCTTATTGTAACCCGAGCCTTTCACACCCTGCTTTTTGCGCAATGTAGTAATCATACAAGGAAATGGCATCCGGGCTGATGAAATCGTATTGTTCTTGAAATCTGCCAATTGATTGAAAATGAACTTTGCCCAATCCACCACTAACTTTGTATTCATGAAGGCATACATCAACTCCCCACTCTTTCGACTCAGCTTGCGCTTCAACCCCTAGGATAAAGATTATGGTGAAAGGCCTTGTTTAGCACCCGAATATCATCCCTAAATGCCCCCGGAACGTGTGGAATCATTGCCATCTTTGGGTCCGTGTACAACACATTGTTAATCAAACCACTATCAATTTGTACACTCCGAGGGTAATTCACCGTCTCCAGAAGAGGCCGTTCATACCCCAAATACTTAGCAATCATGGAAGGGTCAATCAATGATATCCTTGTTCCAACCTTAGAGGTAATCCTAGCAGTGCCACTAGTTTCAAAGCCGGCTGGAGAGGTTTTCGCGTTTTGGTAAAACTCGGTAACGCAATTAGCATTATACCCCTCCAATTTACGAGTCCAAAAGTTCATACCTTTGCTCTAAATGTGCTGAATAACCAAGCGATCCGTCCTAATGGACTTTGCCTTAATCTGCCTCTCATTCTTAAAAGTGCATTTCATGATTACCTCCTTCCATTCCTTCCGTTTATCAGCCATGACTTACCCCTCTGTTCTACGAAGTCATTTCATTGGTCTTTGACCAGACCTTGCAGAAGTCTGCACCATATTTACCTTAGACTGAACCCAAAATCTCTGCCTCAATGTCCTGAGCGGGGGCACTATAACTTGCTCCTATTTTTCCTTTGCCCTTATCTCGCACCATGGCTAGAGTATGGAGGAGAGAGAAAATTTTGGATTTTGGGCTCGGGTTTGGTAAAAAATTTGGTTTTTGAGAGGTGGGGATGATTATGGCCTTGTAAAAGGGGCTTGTAATTGGAATTATGTGGGGGATGTGGAGAATATGGAGATTGATGGAAAGAAAAGAGAAATTTCGGAATTTAAGAGAAGGATAGTGGGTTTACCTTGTACTTGATAGATTAGGGCTTGAAAACCCTTAGGAAGTGTTGTAATTGATAGATGGAGATGAAGGTTTGTGAGGTTTGTGGGAGATTGAGAGGGATTTGTGGGTGATTTAAGTGGTTAGGGGTTGAGAGGTTTGAGAGGAGATAGAGGTTTAGAGAGAAGGAGGCCGTGGGTTATGAAAAAGAAAAGAGGAAAATCGTGCCTTTAAAAACTTGGAAACTGACGTATTGACCTTGGAACCGATACCTAAGTTTTGAGGTACCGGTACCAATCCAACTGTCTTGCTCTAGATCAAAAAGGTATCGGTAGCTATTTTTTTTAAAGTACCAATTCCTTCTATTGTTTTCTGCAGAAATTGCTTCCTTGGCTAATGGTTGTCCCGACCCCTTATAACTCATCCGAAACACCTTCAAACCACCTCACAACATTCAAGCTCACCTTCCAACAGACCCTCCAATCATCCGGATCCCTAGGTTATTGAGAAAATAGTAGGACACAGACTAGGATACAAAATAGGATGATGGAACTCATTTGTGGTGTAATCACACAAAAAATGCCTTATATCACTTCCTAAGTATGCCATAGATTCCACAACAATTCAACAAAGATATCAAACACACTTAGGCATGAACATGAGATTATGTACCTAACTAAGAGTTTTAGATAAAAATCACAGGACATGGGTAAAACTTACTTAAAAACAAACTCAACACCTAGATCATTCATCCTTTAATCATGCAAATGAGTAGAGATGTAGAGAAACACTTAGGATGACATTGAACTCTTGCCAATTAAGAACTTAGTAAGTATGTGCCAAGTTGTGTTATACCAAAAGCTATGTACAACAGAAGTATTGTTTAACTAAAATCGAAATTTTTTTATAAAAAACAAATAACAATATATATATATATATCCCCCCAACTTGAAATATGCTATGCCCTCATAGCATGGAGAACAATAGTATTAAATGGGAAAGAACAAAAGATAGTACCTCCAGGGGAATGTCAACCCCCGTATACCTCAACCAAGTTGGAGGCTTTTGCGTCACCTTCTCCTTCCGTCTTTCGAACGGCTTCCAAAGTCGACTCCTTCGGCTTTTCCAACGGAACCACAGCTAGTCACATAAGGACATGGTCAAAACTTTATTGGTCTAACAACTGGGACACATAGCCCCACCCTTGTTTAAGGCTTCTGAATGCCTTACTCACTCCGACTTTAGACCCAATCTACCAAGATTGGTGTGGTAGCACGAACATCTTACAAAAGACTTAAGTTCAAACTACCTACTAAGAGACAAATGACATTAAAACCACCTGACTCATGTTATCCGGGTGCCAAAAAAACATTTATACAAAAAAAAAACATCAAAAACACCACCCGATTTTCATGCACTCGTACAAGTCATACTTTTCTTTCCGTGTCTCAGTAGAGAGGTAAGACACAGGTTGCTATACTAGACCCTCAAAAGTTGTTACATCAACGCCCAAAATAAATTTTACCGCTTGACCTTGCCAAGCAATTAAGCACAACATCCCCTATGATTGAAACAAAGTGAGACAAAACAGAGCCTAGTGCCAAAGCACGGGAATACCAAGTCTCACCCAAAGACCTAAACTGCCCTCAATAGGAGCATATCTGGAAAGTATGGATCGTTAACAGCAAACTACTACAAAGTGAACTAGTTAAAGTCTTAAACAAAGATGCATTGGTGAAATCTTATCATGTGAATATCCCAAGATTTGATAAACAAAATAAACACAACAAGATGCACAATATTTACGATATGTACAAGGATAATTAGATTTAATATCAGAGCTCGGAGCGTGCAAGTCATAGCTGGACTCGCCAAACAATTAAGTCCAGCGTCCCCTAATATCGTAACCAGGCGGGTAACAAGATAGAGCCAAGTGCCGTAGTGGAGCACGGGAATACCATAGCCAAGTGCAGTAGTGGAAGACGTGAGTGGTGCACTATGAATTACTCCTATCAGAAGAACTAATGAAAGTCCTATGTTACTGATATTAAAATTTGCCCTTATTAATTGGAATTGGACACGAAGTCCTTTTTTAATAGCAGAGTGCAGAGCTATAAATACCTAAGTCAATGGTGGGTACCCCCTACCTGGGGGCCGGGCCCAACAAACAGTTGAGTTCAGTGGTTCCGCTTTCACTCCCCGTGCAAATAAAACCAAACAAACTAAGCAACAAGATAATCTAAATAAACCGGAGCGACCAAGTCCTCCGTTACCTCTTCTCTTTCAAAATTTTCCAAAAACGGCTTAAGCCTTTGGCCATCAACTTTAAACACACAGCCATTCGAATTAACAACTTCAATGGCACCATGAGGAAACACTTGGTGCATAATGAAGGGTCCAACCCAACGTGACCTCAACTTCCCAGGAAAAAAATGGAGTTTGGAGTTGTACAACACTACTTTTTGACCAACTTCAAAATTTTTTTGCTGAATTTTCTTATCATGAAAATCCTTAACTTTTGACTTGTAAATTTTTGTGTTGTCATATTCATCCCTTTGAATATCGTCAAGTTCATTTAGTTGGAGTTTGTGATGCGCACCGGCGGTAGGCAATCAAAAGTTCAAAGCTTTAATGGCCCAATAGGCCTTATACTCCAACTCCACCTGGAGGTGACATGCTTTACTGTATACAAGCCGATAAGGCTAAGCACCTAGAATGGTCTTATAGGCAATACGGTATGCCCACAAGGCATCGATCAAGCAAAGTGACCAATCCTTCTAGTTTGGATTGACAATTTTATCTAAAATGTTTTTTTACCTCTCAGATAGCAAGCTCAACTTGGCCATTAGTTTGAGGGTGATAGGCGGTGGACACCTTGTGCGTGATTCCATATATCTTCATGAGAGCTTCTAACAGCCTATTGCAAAAATGAGTGCCTTGATCACTAATAATGGCTCAGGGTGTCCCGAACCTTGACCAGATGTTCTCTTTAAGGAATTCCAGCACCACCTTGTGATCATTTGACTTGGTAGCGATAGCCTCCACCCATTTGGGGACGTAATCCACCTCTAGGAGAATATAGAGAAAGCCATTAGAAACCGGGAACGGCCCCATGAAATCAATCCCCCACCAATCAAACACTTCAACTATTAGGATGTTTGGTGAGGGGCATCATATTCCTCCGAGTCACTGCACCCAACTTTTGGCATGCCTCACATGTTTTGCAATAATTGAAAATGTCCTTCACAAGAGTTGGCCTGTAAAAAAAAATATTGCCGGTGGTCTTGGTATGGGAGAAGTGGCCACCACACTCCTTTGAGTGACAAAATTGCAAGATCCCTCTTTGGTCCTCCTCTGGAACACATCATCGGATAATGAGATCAGAGCAATATTTAAAAATGTAAGGATCATCAAAGACGAATCTTTTCGCCTCAATTAGAAATCGCCTTCGATCTTGTGCACTCCAATGGCCCAATAACTGCCCCGTTACATGGTAGTTGACAATATCGGTGAACCAAGGGCTAGTAGAAAAGCCAAATAGTTGCTCATCAGGAAATGTGTCGACAATTGGGAGATTGAAAGCACAGTCCTCAGATTCAAGTCACGCAAGTGGTCAGCTACCACATTCTCTACCCCTTTCTTATCTTTGATAGTAAGGTTGAATTCTTGGAGCAATAAAATCCAACGAATCAACCATGCTTTTGCATCATGCTTGGTGAAAAGATATTTAAGAGCAGCATGATCGGTAAAGACCGTGATAGGAACTCCCACCAAGTACAATGTGAATTTATCCAAGGCAAAAACGATAGCGAGCAACTCCTTTTTAGTAGTTGAGTAGTTCATTTGCGCTTCATTAAGTGTATTGCTCGCATAGTAAATAACATAAGGAATCTTGTCCTTCCTTGGCCCAAGAACAGCTCCCACGGCGTAGTCACTTACATTGCACATCAACTCAAACAGGAGATTCTAATCCAGAGTTTGCATGATAGGAGGAGAAGTAAGGCTAGACTTTAATTTCTGAAAAGCTTCCTTGCAAGAACTAGTCCATTCAAAAGGTGCATCTTTAGAGAGAGGATCACACAAAGGACAAGAGATCACGCTAAAGTCCTTAATGAACCGCCGATAAAAACTGGCATGGCATAGGAAAGAATGGATGTCCTTCACACACTTAGGTGTCGGGAGATTAGCAATCAAGACTATCTTCACCTTGTTCTCCTCAATGCCCTTCTTCGATATGATATGCCCTAAGATGATGCCATGTGTAACCATAAAATGGCATTTCTCCCAATTCAGCACAAGGTTTTTCTCTTCGCATCTCTCCAAAACCTTCCCCAAATTTAACAAACACTCATCAAAAGAGTCTTTGAAGACTGAAAAGTCATCCAAGAACACTTTGACAATGTGCTCCACCATATCATTAAATATGCCCAACATCACAAGAAAGTGCCGGGAGCATGCACAAACCAAATGGCAAACGTTGATAAGAAAATGTCCCGTAGGGGCAAGTGAAAGTTGTCTTTTCTTGATCATCCATAGTGATCGCAATTTGATTGTACCCCAAATAGCCATCGAGGAAACAATAGAAAGCATGACCGGCAACGCGCTTTAGGATTAGATCGATGAACGGGAGAGGAAAATGGTCCTTGCGAGTGCAAGAGTTAAGCTTCCGGTAATCAATGCACACACACCAACCGGTGGTGACTTGAGTTGGCACTAGCTCATTATTGGCATTAGCCACCATCGTGACTCCGGACTTTTTAGGAACAACCTATATCAGGCTAACCCATTTGCTATCAGCAATAGAATAGATAATATCTATGTCCAACAATTTCAAGACCTCCGCTTTCACCGCCTCTTTCATAATTGGATTTAAACGGCGCTAAAGTTGGTGGGACGATTTGATATCATCCTCAAGATAGATGTGGTGAGTGCATAATGAGGGATCAATCCCTAAATTGGCAATCGACCACTTAATAGCCTTCGTGTGCCGCTTTAACAATTCAAGAAGTTGAAACTCTTGGTGATTCTCTAAAGAAGATGAAATAACAATAGGGAACATCTCATCGAAGCCAAGGAAGGCGTACTTAAAAGTATTAGGCAGAACTTTCAAATCAAGCTTCAAAAATTAAACACTTGAAGGGAGAATCTTGCTTGCTAAAGGAGGCAACTCTTCGAAAGTAGGTGTCCATGGAAACACTTCACAAAGCTCATTACTCTCCGGGCAAAGCTCCTCGCCATCAAGTAAAGAGTACAAATAGTTGATTTCCGGTGAATCCATGAATGAAACTTCCTCGGAAGTGAGACACACCTCCAATGGATCCTGATATAGCACATTATTGACATGGTTTTGCACCAAAGAATCGATCCAATTCACCCTGTAAACGTCCTCATCATCTCCCATTTAGCTTCCAATGTGGAACATGTTAACTTGCTTCTTCATATTCCCAAAGCTCATGTTAAGCAGCCAATCCTGGCAATGAATCACGACATCGACTGTTGCTAAGAATGACCACCTAAGACTGATCGGAACGGATGCTTAAGCCACCGGCACTGAACATGTGTCAAGAACCACAAAATCCACTGGATACACAAATTGGTCAACTTGTACAAGAACATCCTCCACCATCCCTTTTGGAACGCGAACACTCCTATCTGCCAATTGAAGTGTGACCCTATTCGACTTCATTTCGCCTAAACCAAGCTGTTTATAGACCGAAAATGGCAATAAGTTCACCTTCGCCCCTAGATCAAGGAGGGCCTTTTCGACTACCTTGCCGCCAATAGTTATGGATATTGTAGGGCACTCCAGATCTTTATACTTGGGAGGCAAATCTAATTGGAAAAGAGAACTGACTTGCTCAGTTAAAAATGCCTTCTTTTGAACTCAGAGCTTGTGCTTTTGTGTACACAAATCTTTCAAGTATTTGGCATAGGACGATGTTTGCTTGATAGCATCAACCAATGGAATGTTGATATTTACTTGATTGAAAAGCTTGTAGATTGCCGTATGTGAATCTGGCTGGGCCGGCATCTTTAACCGGTGAGCGTACGGTGCCAGAATTGGAGAAACTTGTTGTGGTGGCGATTCACTTGCATCTTGCTTGGGAGCTTGCCTGGGAGTTTCCCCAAGCATTGGATTTGATGACCCCGGCAAAGATGTTGGAATTGGAACAACCGGCGGCATCTCAACGGTATTGTCTACCACTTTGCCACTCTGCAACATGATAATAGCCTTTGCCTGCTCAGGGTAGATCACCGAAGAGCTACCAACGGCATGAAGGCCTTAAGGGTTCAGTTGAGGTTGAGCGGGAAGCTTTCCCTTTTCCTGTTGAAGTAAGCCCACGGAATTTGTCAACTTGCCCACATGGTTCTTGAGTTCGTCCAAAAATTGAGTATTTTGCTCGTTGATGTTAGTCTAATTATGCATGAAGGCTTGTAAGGTTTCCTCCAATGATCGCCTTAGCGGTTGCTGCTAAAACTGATTTGAACCGTGAGAAGGCCCGAAGGCACAAATCCTGGAGGACCTTGGATTGCTGGGAAACGTGGTGGGCCGTGAAACTGAGGCTATTGCCATGCTTGAGATTGAAACTGTGGTGGACCTTGAGAAGGTCCAGGTTCATTTGGCTGGCTCCAACGCGGTCCCAAAGTTTGCCTCCAACCCGAATTGAAAGGTTGAGGATAAGGATCATAACGTTGATTCAATGCGTTCACCTCCTCAGGTACATAAGCACTTATAGCATTTCTAAGAGCGGGAATGCTTTGATAGTTATCAATGGAATGCCCTAAAGTTTCACAAATCACACACACCTCCTCCACATAGTTGATAGCGTTAACTTCCTTATCTCATTTTAGTTCCATCTTTTCCAACTTCCGGTCTAACTCTTCTAAATGAGTGTCATAAGTGGTATGCTCGATTATAGAGAACTTGCCCGTACCACTGGGGCCTTGGTTTAACATCGCCCGCTCGCCCAGATTTGTATATTGCCAACTCTGAGCTCTTTCTGCCAGAGCGTCCAAAAAATCCCAAGCGTCATCGGGATTCTTTCCCGCAAAGTCATCACTTCCCATCATATCAAAGAGTTGCTTGCTATCTCGAGTACAACCCAGGTAGAAGTAGTTAATCAATAGGTACTTGAGAAAATTATGCTGTCGAATAGCCATAAGCAATCCTTGAAGCATTCCCAATACTAGTAGAAAGCCCCCCCATCCCGTTACTTGAAATTTTGAATTTGATCCCTAAGAAGCTCAATTCCACAAGTCGGGAAGAACTTTGTTGTGAAAACATCTTGAACATCACCCCAAGTTTCTAATGATTGGGGCTTCAATGAGTTGAACCACTACTTGGCTTTGTCTTTCAGAGCAAAAGGAAACAGCCTCAGGCATACTTGGTCAAACTGTCCCGGAACACTCATAAACATGTGGACAGTAGTTTCAAACTCTTGAGTATGAGAACATGGGTCTTCAAGCCCACAGCCTTGGAACTTGGGGATCACCTGGAGATGATCCTGCTTGAACGCAAAAGTATTGGCAGCATTGGGGGTTGGAACCACGATAGGAGACACATGAGGAGCCCTTTCTAGATTCAAAAAAAATCACGCAATGATTGAACCATTGGATTGGCCATTTGGCTACCCAGAGGAGAAGGACAATGATAGACGTTGGGCATGCAACCTGCATGAAACTAGTTAACCAGACAAGAGGGGCTATGCTCCTGCCACCTTCTCAATATAATCTCGAGGGGTTAAACCACCACTTTGGCTATATAAACAATAAAAGAAAAGGCAAATGACGTTTACTTTAGCTTCGTTACACCTCAATTTTGATAAGAGAATCGGTTAGAGGTATCCGCTAGAATAAGTATTCGTTGCTCAAAGTAAAATTAAACAGAATTTTTACAGTGGTTTGTCGAACCTCCAAATAAGTTATAATAAGACAGTCCCCGACAACAGCACCAAAAATACTTACGATGGAAAGGTGCAATCCTGGATGTAATAGCCTGAAGCGTAGGGCTTCTAGTCATTTGCAGAATAACTCGGTAAGTCTGAGATCGTACCACAGGGAGATCGAATTTAGCTTGTTCGAGTTGTAGGTTATATTTGAGGTTTTCGGCGTTTAAGATGGCCAGCTGTCAGTATAGTTTCGAAAATTGGAAAACTAATGTTAAAAGACTAGAAATGACATTTGAAACTTAGTAAAATAGGCGGTGAGGTCTAGGGGATCAAACCGCCTAATGACTTAGCCGATTTAACCATTTCTTTCTAACAACTCCTAGTCAAGACATAGACAATCCTAACCCAAAGCACTCAATGTTAAAAGTCGAGCTTAATCATGGTTTAAGCTCAAAAATGACTTAAACTTGTTCAAAAGATATTTAACTCAAACGCTAGGAGCGTTAAAAGCCCTAAGCCCCGTGTGCAAAACGAAGGTTAAAACTCCGGGTAACACACAGTCAAAGAAGATAGTAGCCCTTTGGTTTGGCCAAAAATTAGAGTTTAAGCCTTTTCCTTACTAAAATCATGATCAAGTAACCATTAAATCAACTAAGCCAAAGGGAAGAGATCACCCTATAACCTAGCCTAGATGACTACTCAACCATTAAACAAGAACTAAGCATGGTAAGAAATTGAAGCATGAGATTTAATCGATAAAAACAAAAACTAACTTGATATTATAAAGGATCTCAATGATACAAACAACTTTAGTACTTGAGAAATTAACAAACTAACGAAGCTTACTTGAGTTCTTGAAGGAAATAGCTAAGAAAAGCTTGAACAAAACTATGGAGTTCTCTAGGAAATTTTAAAGACTTAAAGTTAAAAGCTAGGTAATGGCCAAATATGGCATAAAAGCTATTTATAAAGCTTACAAATCAGTCCTACAAAAGACTAAAAGGCCCCCAATATATCCAAAAACTAGCCTTAAGTAGAAACTTTCCATAAATAGAAGATTGAATAATTTAGCATAAAGTGTTGGTCGCAGAGCAGAGGTACCGGTACCTATATTTTGAAGTATGGATACCCAACAACCTGTCTTCCTCTGTAGCCCCAAGTAGGGGTGTATATGGTTCGAATTGGTCCGGTTTTCTAAAAAACCAATAACCGGACCATTTCAAATGGTTCTAGAAAATTAGGAACCAAAACCTAACCAATATATGCATAGAATCTAACCAGAACCAAACCGCAAGACCAGTCTGATTTTGGTTCGGTTCTGGTTCTATCCAATACGCTTCCAAACACTTATTTACAAAATATGAACTCATAAAATTAAAGAAATGGAAAGATAATCTGCTGGAATAGAGAAGGAAAGAAGAAAATAAAAGTTTTCCTAACAAATGAGATTTCATCTCTAAATAAATTAAGTTTAGCAAGGAAAAAATTAACATACCAAATTCAAATACATATTTAATTACACACATATATATATATTGCTATATTTATCTTAGTTTTAAACGGTTCGATTATAATTACGGTTCATTAATTGAGAACCAGTAACCGAACCAAAATTAATGGTTCTAATTTTTTTGGAACCATAATCTGATCGTAGAACCGCAGAATCGGACTAAATAGGACAGCTCAGTCAAAATCGGATCAGTTTTATGGTTCGAGTAGTTTTCTTGAACACCCCTAGCCCTAAGGTACCGATACCTATGTTTTGAGGTACCGGTACCTGTGCTGCAAAACTGCAAAACATGGTAGCTAGCTTTACAAAACCTTACGTTGCCTCGACGGCCTTCCGATGCTTCATTCCTTGATCAATGGGACTTGACGAAGGAGTGTCGTGTGGCCTTGGTCTCTCGGGTGCCCTTGAGGGCTATCCTTGATGCATTCGCCTTACTTCCGAAGCTTTGGCACACTCCTCGTCATTCTTGACCACCAGAAGTCCTCTGAGGCTACTTGTAGTGCCGTTAGGTTCCGATTGCAATGAAATGAGTGCTGTCGGGCACTTGGCTGCATCCTGAAGCATCCCTTGGCTTCAAAACCGCCTTATTAGCATGTTTTACCTGAAATACTTGCAAAGATACCTTACATGCAATATCGAATGAAAATGACAACTTAAATGCAAAAAAGTTACAAACTAGAGAACTTTAAGCACCAAGATTATACAACCATTGGTGCTTATCACAAAACTAATAAATGCGAAAAAAATTCAAATAAAGACAAAAATTTTAAATTTAAATTAAGTTCAAGAGAACGAGGCCTAAGTATACCTAGGCACTATTAACTATGTATTCTTTATTTTATTATTTTTTCCTTCAACTGTCACACACTCTCTCCTCTCCTATTCCTCCGGTTTTCCTTCTTTCTCTCTTTGCTTTATAATATTTTAATAGATAGAGAGAATTATAGAGAGATTGGTGTGGTGTGAAAATTAAAAGTAGATAGCAAAAATACCTTTTTACACTATTCACTATTTATTTCACCTATCCCTTAGTGTACATGCTCTTAAGAACTGTCGCAACTTTAGGTTCCTAGCAATGTTCGCTATATATCCTGTTTCAGGTGTTTTTTTTTTTTGGGTTGAGCTCTCTATTTTACCTACATAGTAGCAAATACATAGGTTGTTGCAATTGCTCTTTGAGCGTCTACAATGACATAACCACGTCTAAAAGATTTCTAAGGTTGATTAACAATGTTTGTCTCACATATGGTTCATAATGGTATAACCAAACTTAGCAATCCCTTAACTAAGAACCAAACTTTGTCCTTTCGATAAGCAAAACTAGCAACTTTTCTCTTTGGATAATCAAATTTAATGGGGACCAAACTAGGGTGACACCGGTTCGCTAGCCTGCCCAACCTAGCCCCCATTTTTTAAAGGGGTTTGGGATATGTTTTTAGGCCTATCGGGTTGGATTGAGTTTTTAAACCCGTTTAGTTAATGGGATGGGCCAAGAATATCTCTTTCAAAACAAGCCCGACAGGTACAGCCAGATTAAAAAATAACAATGATGTGCATTATCAAAATATATTAAGAAGGAACAAAAAATCTTTTTTATGCATGCATACATATTCCTTGGTCTTTGTATAACTATAATTATTATGATTATAAACTCTAAATTTTAATAATGGGGAGGAAGAATTTATTCTTGGACACTATACTTTATAAAGAAGAATAAATCGGCTAGTTGGGAGAAATAATAGAGAAAATAGAAATATCTCTAGAATTGTTCGAAGCACAATTTCTCTCTCATTTTTTTCCATTTTCTTTTCTCCCTGTAGAAACTTTATATCCATCTCAAAACCAATTGACAATGAGTAAAGAGGTCCCAGATATTATTAAGTGATCACCCATTCCACTCCCAAGCAATGTGAGATTCATTACCTGGCCACTTTTGGGTCCTATCATCGTGCAGCAAAAAACTTTTGGGTCCTATCATCGTGCAGCCTTTTTTTGCTGGTCTGTCATCGTGGGGTGTGGATTGTGAATTTTATAAAATGTGGGGTGGAACAGGCCCCGCTTTGATACCATGTAGAAACTTTATATCCATCTCAAAACCAATTGGCAATGAGTAGAGAGGTCCCAGATGTTATTAAGTGATCACCCATTCCACTCCCAAGCAATGTGGGATTCATTACCTTAACACTCCCATAATCAATAAACTCATTTGAGCAAAAAGAAAAGCTAGTGAATAATGCACATCTTTTATTTTACCTACCCACATCTCTTTCAAACACCCCAAGAACACTAGGATTATTTAGTTTAACGTTCCTCTATTAAAAAATGGTAAGCTCCTGAATCTCGGTACATATTGCGTGAAATCAACAACAATATTTAGTTTAAATAAAAATGGTCAGCTTATGGACCGTGTCTTTCGCGATGTTACGGGCATGGAAAATGAAGCTATCTTTCCTGGTGAGGGGATTGAGGAAATTGCGGAGGGATCCGGTGAATCTGATGGAATGTCCTTAAAACATGGTGGGTCGTTCCCTCAATCCCAAGAGCAGTACCAAACTTCGGTCAGCAAGGGTAAAGATTCAACTGGGCAAACCTCAACAGTGGGCAGGTCGTATTCCTCGCGGAAGCGTAAGTTTTTTGATGCCTATGATGCAATGTCCGCATCCTTTGCCGAACAGTTGACCGTTTCAAATCCACCCCAAGTATAGTCATTAATCGATCCGGAAAATGGGGCATTGATAATGCAATAGAAGAACTGGACACCCTTCCCTTTTTCGAAGTAGAGGGTCAAAATGTTCAATTTCACAGCTGGGCTTGTCGTCTTTTCGAGAGACAACAACATAAAATCGATATTTTCTGCCAGCAGAAAAATTTGACCAATGCTATTCAATGGCTGTGTGATGAGCACACTTTGGCGGAGGTACTACATGACTCCCCCGAATCAACGGAGAGGCATTCAACCTCTGATATTTAGGTGTGAAAAGAATAAGTTTTGATTCTAAAGTGTACATATTATTCAACTGAAGGCTAGGATTTATACAACGAGGGGATCAATTTAGATCCTGAATACTAGCTCTATACAAGGCTGTTTCCTATTCTAATTATTTACTAGGAAGGTAAGTAAATCAATGATATACACCAAGTCAGTAATCAGCTCCTTGAATCTCGATAATCATCCTTAACATTCCCCCTCAAGTTGGAATAGATGTTAATTATTCCCAACTTGTCAAGTAGATTTGAGAATTGTGAGAAGCCTAATGATTTGGTGAAGATGTCTGCTGGTTGCTTTGATGTAGAGATATGAAATGTTTTAACCACTCCGGCTTGAATCTTTTCCCTCACAAGATGACAATCAATCTCTATGTGTTTGGTTCATTCATGGAACACCGGATTTGAGGCGATGTGAAGAGCTGCTTGATTGTCGCAGTACAACTTGACTGGTTGTGAGTGTTTAATACCCAAGTCATGCAAGATGTACCGTAACCAAGTGACCTCACAACAAGTCGATGCCATAGAGCGATACTCTGCTTCTGCACTTGATCGTGAAACCGTGTACTGCTTCTTGGTTTTCCAAGAGATCAATGAATGCCCAAGGAATATGCAATATCCTGTGGTTGATCGTCGTGTGTCTCGGCATCTAGCCCAATCTGCGTCACAAAAAGCATTTAATTGTATTGAGCTGCTTGCAGAAAGGAAAAGACCTTGTCCCGGTGTGTGCTTGACATAACGTAATACTCGGTGGGCTGCCTCTAGGTGTGGAGTGTGAGGCTTGTCCATGTATTGGCTAAGAATATGTACAGCATATACCAAGTCAGGCCGCGTGATGGTCAAGTAGATCAATCTCCCAACAAGCCTTCGATAAGATGAAGGATCGCTGATGCATTCACCTTCATTCTTGCTAAGAGACAAATTTTGCTCCATGGGTGAATTGGCAGGTTTGACCCCAAGGTAGCCCGCATCATCTAATATCTCAAGCGCATACTTGCGCTGTGAAAGGACAATCCCTTTGCTAGAACGAGCAATTTCTATGCCAAGAAAGTACTTCAATTTGCCGAGATCTTTCAGCTTGAATTGCTGCATGAGGTGAGTTTTAGTCTCTTCAATCTCCTGTAGGTTGTTTCCTGCCAAAATGATGTCATCTACATAGACCAAAAGAGCAGTAAAAATACCAGCATGGGTTCGGACGAATAATGAGTAGTCGGATTCGGATTGATGGAAACCGGCTTGTTTAAGGACCGCGGATAGCTTGACAAACCATTGGCGGGAGGCTTGCTTAAGCCCATACAAGGATTTGTGTAGTTTGCATACACGCATCTCCCCCTTTCATCCGAAACCAGGAGGCAAAGACATGTAGACCTCCTCCTCAAGATCACCATGAAGGAAGGCATTGTTGACGTCAAGCTGGTGAAGGTGCCAATTTTGGGTGGCGGCTACGGCAATAAGAAGGCGGACAGTGACAAGCTTGGCTACCGGAGCAAATGTTTCATGATAGTCCAAACCTTCAATTTGGCTGTAGCCCTTCGCAACCAAGCGGGCTTTGTAACGCTCGACCGAGCCATCTGGATTAAACTTGATTTTGTATACCCATTTGCAACCAATTGGTTTCTTGCCGGGAGGAAGTGGCTGGAGGGACCAGGTGCCATTTTCCTCAAGAGCATATAGTTCTTGCTCCATGGCATGACGCCATTTGGAATCACAAACTGCTTGGGCGAATGTTTGTGGCTCAGTGGCAACTGAAATAGAGGTGGCAAAAGCTCTATGTGCAGGTGATAATCTATCATATGTAAGGACATGAGATAAAGGATGAGAAGTACCTCCAGGATCAGACAACGCCGAGTTAGACGAAGGGAGGGGCCGAGAAGGTAATGAGGCTTCAACATGATATTGCTGAAGGTAGCTGGGTGCGTGAGTAGGACGGCGCAACCGAGGTTCAGGTGATGGTGGTAGGGTTGGGGAAGATGAGGAAATTTCGGGTGGTGAAGTGGGTTCATCAATCTCAATGGGTGGAGAAGGATGGTTTTGTGGTGCAGGGGAAATGGTGATGGGTGGTATAGAGTGAGGTGGTGAAAGGTCATCATAAATGGTGGATTATGCTGGAGAAAACACAGGTGGAGAAGTAGTATGGGTGGAGGAATATGGAAAGACATGCTCATGAAAGAGAACATCACGAGATATGAAAGTTTTTCCCGTTTCTAAATCATAAACCTTATAACCCTTAGTGCCATACGGATACCCAAGGAATAGGCAGCGGGTAGATCGAGCATCAAACTTAGTGGGACGGTTGTGATGCGTGGAAGCAAAACATAAACAACCAAACACACGTAAATGTTTATATGCAGGTGATTTGTGAAAAAGGATATTGTATGGCGTTTTACCATTAAGAACTGGTGTGGGTGTACGGTTGATGAGGTATGTGGCAGTGAGAATGGCATCACCCCAAAAATACTTTGGAAGATTGGCTTGAAAAAGCAATGCACGTGCCACATTGAGAAGATGACCATGTTTGCGCTCAACGACTCCATTTTGTTGTGGGGTTGAGACACAGGTAGTTTGATGCAAAATGCCTTTCTCAGAAAATATTTTGGTCATATCAAATTCTGGCCCTTTGTCACTACGAATGATTTTTATATGAGACTCAAATTGTGTTTCAACAAGATTAATAAAAGTAGTGAGAAATCTACGGGTATCAGATTTATGGTGTAAGAGGTAAACCCATGTGCAGCGTGAGTAGTCATCAACAATTGTGAGAAAGTATCGTGCCCCATCAAGTGTTGGTACATGATAGCCCCCCCAAATGTCAACATGAATCAACTCAAATGGTGCCTTTGTATTAATAGAACTCAAAGGAAAAGAATTACGAGTCTGTTTTGCAAGGGGGCAGATGGAACAATCATCAATTGAACAAAAATGCATAATTTCAGTGGATAAAGAAATAGCACGTAGGCTTTTATTGGATAGGTGGCCAAGGCGTTGATGCCAAAGGCGAGAGGAAGTTGGATTAGTGGCCGAAACAGAGTAACACCCAGCTTTCTTCACAACATCCAAGTAGTAGAGCCCTTCTCGTTCAGTTCCCATCCCAATCATCTTCCCCGAACGTTGGTCCTGAACAAAACAAAACTCATCAGTGAATACGGCATAGCATGAAGAAGTCTTAGTAAGCTTGGTCACTGAGATTAAATTCAATCTAAATGAGGGAACGCATAGCACATTATGGAGTACAAGTTCATTAGAAAACCGTATGGTGCCTGTATGTGTCACACCGGCAAGGGCATGATTAGGTAAATGCAGGTGGCAGTTAGTAACTGGTGTACTTGTGGTCATAAGGCTTGGAGAGCAGACCATATGATCAGTTGCCCCTGTGTCAAATATCCAACAAGTTTCTGAACTAAGAGCATTTGCACACATTGCGGTACCTGAGAGATTGCTCATTGCTGATGTTGTACTCACTTGATTGGCCACGTAGCTAGGTTTGTTGCAATCAAGGAGGGCAAGGACGTTACGGTACTGTTCGGCTGTAAGTTTGTAGAATGGTGGCGACCCATCAGGTTTGCCTT
Source organism: Rhododendron kiyosumense (assembly GCA_019656275.1). NCBI lineage: Eukaryota > Viridiplantae > Streptophyta > Magnoliopsida > Ericales > Ericaceae > Rhododendron > Rhododendron kiyosumense. Next base: position 353,076 of record BPLS01000481.1, on the reverse strand, counting down.
GTTTGGAATCAATATGGTGAGCCCTGGGGATAACGTTTGAGCTTGCATACTTCCTATCCTGATGATTGCCCTTGTTGCCATTAGAAGTGGCCCTCTTCAATTTTCGACAAATGTCGACGGTGTGACCCTTCCAACCACAGTAATCACATTTGAGGTGCGCTCGGCAATTGTCAGAAGTGTGACCTGTGGCGTCACAACGATCACATCTGAGGTGTGGATTCTTGGACAAATAATGCGACCCATCCTTGACAGCAAACGCAGCAACTTCTGGTGCCTTTCCTATGGCCTGTGAGGATACGACTCGCTGTTTCTCATCTTGAATGATGAGAGAATACACCTTGTTCACTGTGGGTAACGGTTCCATAAGCAAGATTTGCCCACGAGCTGCTGTGTAAACTCCATTAAGACCCATGAGGAACTTTATGGTTCGTTGTTTTTGATGGTACTGATGCAGCTCTTTCGCGGTATCACCGCTACAAGGCGGAAGAGGACACAGCGCATCACGCAAATCCCATAGAGCTTTCAGTTTGGTGTAGTACTCACCAACGCTCATGTCTCCTTGTACACAATCATGGATTTCCTGCTCGATGTGGAAAAGGTGTACGCTGTTAGTGTGAGAAAACCGCTCGTTCAATTCATTCCAAAGCTCGTGAGCGTCTTCACTGTACATGACACTTTGTGCAATATTAGGCGAGATGGAATTGAGGATCCATCCTTTGACGAGAGTGTTGCAGCGGGTCCATTGTTTGATTTCTGCCGCTGAACCTGTGAGTGGCCGTGTGATGGTGCCATCGATGAAGCCGTCTTTGTTTTTGGTAGTGAGAGCCATGAGCATCGCATGGCTCCAAATGGGATAATTTTCTTGGGCCAGCAATTGCGCCACAAGAACTAGACCTGGTTGGTCCGAGTGATGAAGGTAGAAGGGATCGCTTGGATCGGCATACATGCTTGCTTGGAGCCCGGATGCCTGGGATTTTTCCGAGACCTGCTCGTCATCCTTTGCCATGGATTCTGGCAGTGAAAGGTGTGACAGCTAGGATTTGGTTTGATTTACAGGAGGAGCCCTAGTGCTCTGATACCATGAAAAGAATAAGTTTTGATTCTAAAGTGTACATATTATTCAACTGAAGGCTAGGATTTATACAACGAGGGGATCAATTTAGATCCTGAATACTAGCTCTATACAAGGCTGTTTCCTATTCTAATTATTTACTAGGAAGGTAAGTAAATCAATGATATACACCAAGTCAGTAATCAGCTCCTTGGATCTCGATAATCATCCTTAACATACCTCCGCTACCGCTATTTAAAACCTCGAATCCAATGGTCTCCAAGGAGTCAAAATCATAGAGAATATGTACAATTCAAAGTAATTGTAACAACATAAAGGGTACGTACGTATCTCACCAGAAGCAGCTCGTTCACTCTGCTCCTTAATGAGAGCCTTCATCACTGCTAGCCTACGGAACTCTATTTTCTCGACTTTCCTCAAAATTCCTCTGTGGAATCCATCCGAGGTAAGGGAAGAAGTCTCTCCAATCTACGTACTCGAGCGCAATTTCTATTGGGTCTATCATTAAAATCTTGAGCAAAGTTCACTTTGACCCCCTGTGGTTATCGTCATGTGCAGATATCCCCCTCATGGTTCAAAACTAAGCACATAACCTACCTGTGGTTTTAAAAATGTGCAGATAGACCCCCTGCCGTCATGTTTTCCATCCATATTAACGGACACAGCATTAAAAGACCGATATACCCTCATCATGTCTATTGATTCTTCTTTTTTATTTTTAAATCTAATCATACCATCCCTTATACCAAAAATTAAATTCAAACCGTTGATATTGTAAATTTTGACGAGTACTATATTTATGCCAAAATTCAAATCAATCAAAAAATGAAAAGCTCATGGTCGAATCGATTTTGTTGTGAAATTAAAATTTCAAATATGAGTTTACTAAAAATTAGATTACTGGGTTATTGATGTCTGATCGAAATGATTTTTTACAAAGATACTGTATTTTTTATTTAATACATTATGAACAACTTAGATTACATTCTAGAAGTGTGCGAGATACACCTCCGTTAATATGGATGGAAAACATGACGGCAAGAGGTCGATCCGCACATTTTCAAAACCACAGGTAGGTTATGTGCTCAATTTTGAACCATGTGGAGGATATTCGCACATGACGATAACCATAAAGGGTGAAAGTAGACTTTGCTCTAAATTCTTATATATCTCACGTCTTGATAATCTTCCCATCTCCTCCAAATTAATATATTCCACATCCTTCCCTATAGCCTGCAAATCCCATGCTGATAATACAAATAACAACTTTGGCCCCTCCCTCCAACAGCTTAACCTTTTAGATATATGAGTCGGTGGTTATAATTTAATTAATATGATATCAGACTATCAAAGCTAGCAGGCAATGTATTGTGTGTTTGAACTTCACCGCCTACCTAATGATTAAAACTCACCTCTTTCATCGCTAATCCAAAGAGCTCGGATGAATAGATGTCCCTGAAGTTTACAGGTTGAAGACCATTGTTCTTCACATGAGTATGCAAGTCTTTTACAAGATTATCTATCAAGGTATCTTTGAATCCGATGTCGCTTCTGAAAATCGAAAAGAGAAAACAAAAATTATGCGAAAAATCAAGTAATAAACTCACTCTAGAGGAAAATTATGCAGCACCAACCTGAGCATTAGGTCCCAAAACATTTTTGATTATATGTCGCTTCATTGTTCTGTGGAAATCGCCGTAATCGCACATTGCAACCATGCATTGATCGAAAGTAACATTTGAGAAAGCCTTTGATAGCTTTTTTGTTGAGATCAATGAGAATCTGGTCACCATGGCCTAAAAAAAAACCAAGAGGGAGTAGAAAACTAATTAGTACTGTTAAAACTGAAGCAATTGCGAACTTCTTCATTGGAAAAACACTAAAGACTCTCCGCTTCGGTTGAAGGAATTTTGCAGAACTTCTTCTTTGTAGCTCTTTGAGCTAACATGATCTGTTTGACATTATTTTAGCGTAGCCACTGATGGAATGCCCACAGAGTAAGTTTTAATCCCAAAAGAAGCCAAACCACGTAAAATTCGTCACTCTGTTTGATTTATCTCACCTTTTGTTTATGGGAAGTGTTACAATATACACAATTTATTTGGGTGTGTATCATATGCACCCTCATTGAAACATACCAACATGTTATGATTCTCAAAATATTATGAATTTATTGCTAAAAAGTTACGAATTATATAGATGAAAAGTTTCGAATTTTTAGTATAAAAGTTACGATATGAAATAAAATATTATGAATGACCGGTTCTACAAGTAATTTTTTATGAGGTGGCACAATATGAACTATGTAATAGGTGTATCTGGTACTCACCTTAAAGAGGTGTGAAATTGAAGACTTTCCCATTGTTTTAGTGTCTCTCTCATTTGTTTGGTTTGCTTGACACTTTATTTTTGTTCTTCCCTGTGATATTCGTAACCGTCAATTGTTATTGGGTGTGGTTGAGTTTTGGGTGGCCCTCCCCACAACACAATAATTACCCATCCGGCAAATACACGAAGGGATACTCTAAAGACGCAAGTTGAGATGCAAGTTGACACACACTCACATTCACGTATTTAGAAGAGAGAGAGAGAGAGAGAGAGAGAGAGAGATATAGAGAGAGAGCCTCCTTGGCAACGTCCTGGTTGTTGAGGACAACAATTGATTTGCAGCCAACTCTGATAGAAAAGATAGGACCATAGGTCTTGACCCACTTAACAGATGTCGAGTGGGGTTTCCTCACTCTCAGTTGCAGCGCATTACCAATCTTTGGTAACCCTGGTATCTCTGCACCCACACACAAGAAGCTTATGATGCATTTTCCGTCAAAACGACCCAACAATTTTTTTTTTAACAATTTACTGTATATTGAAAAGTTCTTTTATTTATGGAAAAGATTTGTGATTTGCCGTTTACGAAATGCAGTTTTTAAAATTTTATTTTTAGATAGTACGATCCTTTTGAAAAAAGAGGAGTCCAAATAAGTAAACAGTT
>BPLS01000481.1:293294-308333 GCA_019656275.1 Rhododendron kiyosumense | reverse complement strand
GTTTGAACAATTATGCTACACATAAAATGGTACGGGGAAAGGCAGCGGTGGCTTATATTTTATTTAGCAGAGAATTACATATTTCCGAACGCAATTTTTATTCACAAACCAAAAAAAAAGCATTGAAATTCGAAACACCTATATTTTTACCCCCAAATTTAATTTGTACACACAAAACTTAAGTTTGAACAATTATGCTACACATAAAATGGTACGGGGAAAGGCAGCGGTGGCTTATATTTTATTTAGCAGAGAATTACATATTTCCGAACGCAATTTTTATTCACAAACCAAAAAAAAAAGCATTGAAATTCGAAACACCTATATTTTTACCCCCAAATTTAATTTGTACACACAAAACTTAAGTTTTTTTTTTAAAATAAAAACATCTTTTCTAATATATAAAGGGAGCGCACCCCTTTGGTGTCATGTATTTTTGTTTTCCATAAGTGCCCTCTTAAAAAAAGAAAAATCCAATACAAAAGTACTGTAACTGTAAAGATATATTTGACATGTTAACATCAAAAAAACTGCCAAAAATGGTTGTCACCCCATTACATGTCCTCCTACTCCATGAACTCCACACCTTTCTCTGTTAATTTCTTCTCCTCAAATCTGTATGCAAATCTGTATGCATATGCTGCATTTTAGATAAATTCAACAATTGAATTTACCCAAACAACCCCCCCCCCCCCCACACACACACACACAAATAAATCGAGAATTGTATGGAGAGGGACAAGCAATGGAGTTGTTCTATGGAGCTGGTGGTGGTGGGTGGATGGGTCAGATGGGGACCAGCTGATGGGACCAGCTGGGCTTGGGATTAGGTGTTAATTTGAAAAGAACGGTGCTATCTGCACAGATTGTGAAATCTGTGCCAATGCACACAGACCTCTTTTAGACCTGTTTTGGATTTTCAAAAAATGATCGGAACCGTTTATTTTGTTTAAAATACTTTATTTATGATCCCTACCAAAAATTAACTAATTAGAATATGGTAAGAGTGTCTAAGAAACATGCAACTTTGTCTAAAAATTAACCACCACGCTGTCGCCACGACCACGACCACAATGCCGCCACCTCCACCGCAATTACCACCACCACCACCGCCACCATCGCCACCGCTATCACTCCACCACCACGCCGCCACAACCACCACCACCACCACAACGCCGCCTCAACCACCACCACCACCAAGCTGCCAGCACCACCACCGTCACCACCGTTATCACTCCACCACCATGCCACCACAACCACTACCACAACACCGCCACCTCCACCACCAAGCGATCACCACCATCACCACCACTCCATCACAACCACTGCCGCCGCCACCGCCATCACTCCACCACCACCACCAAAATGACAACCACCACGCCGCCACCACAACCACCACCACCACGCCGCCACCACCAGCACAATGACTACCACCATGCCGCCGCCACCACCACTATCGCCACCACAACTACCACCACTGCTCCACCGTCACCAACACCACGCCACCGCCATCACTCCACCACCACCATTTCTTCTTTGGTAATTCACCTTCCTTCTGGGTCACACTTACTTTTCTGATGTCTCATTGACGTTAATGTTTTAAGAAAATAATTTGCAGTCTAAAAGTACAAATTTGAAATTTAAATTTTCATTGGTGTTAGTGTTTATTTAATAATTTGCCGTCTAAATTTGTGTGTAAACTACAAATTTGCACTTTCAGAATGCAAAGTTTACGAAAGTGTATTTATTTGCAGTCTAAAAAAACTATAAATTTGCAGTCTAAATTTTCTCAGGCATTGGTGTTCAATTAACAAATTTGCGGTCTAAAAGTGCAAATTTGCAGTCTAAATTTTCATTGGCGTTAGTGTTCGTTTAATAATTTGCAGTCTAAATTTTTGTCTAAACTGCAAATTTGCACTTTTAGATTGCAAAGTTTACGAAAGTGCCTTTATTTGCAGTTTAAATTTTTTCTGGCATTGATATTCATTTAACAAATTAGCAGTCTAAAAGTGCAAATTTGCAGTCTAAATTCTCATTGGCGTTACGTTCATCTAATAATTTGCAGTCTAAATTTTTATGTAGACTGCAAATTTACACATTTAGACTACAAAGTTTACGAAAGTGCCTTTATTTGTATTCTAAAAATGCAAATTTGCAGTTTAAATTTTCTTTTTTCAGTCTAAAATCTCATTGGCGTCAGTGCTCATTTAATAATTTACAGTCTAAATATGTGTGTAGATTGCAAATTTGCACTTTTAGACTACAAAATTTATGAAAGTGCCTTTATTTGCAGTCTAAAAGTATAAATTTGTAGTCTAAATTTTTTCTGGCATTGGTGTTCAATCAACAAATTTGCAATCTAAAGGTGCAAATTTGCAGTCTAAATTCTCATTAGCGTTAGTTCTCGTTTAATAATTTGCAGTCTAAATTTTTGTGCCATTAGAGTTAGTGTTTGTTTAATAATTTGCAGTCTAAATTTTTGATTAGACTGCAAATTTGCACTTTTAAACTGCAAAATTTACGAAAGTGCCTTTATTTGCAATCTAAATTTTTTCTGGGGTTGGTGTTCATTTAACAAATTTGCAGTCTAAAGTGAAAATTTGCAGTCTAAATTCTCATTGGCTTTAGTTTTCATTTAATAATTTGCAGTCTAAATTTTTGTGTAGACTGTAAATTTACATTTTTAGACTGCAAAATTTATGAAAGTGCCTTTATTTGCAGTCTAAAAGTGCAAATTTGCAGTCTAAATTTTTTCTGGTGTTGGTGTTTAATTAACAAATTTGAAGTCTGAAAGTGCAAATTTGCAGTATAAATTGCCATGGGCGTTAGTGTTCATTTAATAATTTGCAGTCTAAATATATAACGAAAAGTATGTATAGTGCATTTGGTCATTGTGGTGGTGGTGGTGGTGATTGTTGTGGTGGTGGTGGTGGTGATTGTTGTGGTGGTGGTAATTGTGGTGAAGGTTGCACCATTGTGGTGGTAGTGCGGCGACGTGATGGTTGAGGTGGTGGTGGGGGTGTGATGGTGATAGAGGTGGTGGGAGTGGTGGAGCCGTGGTGGTGGGGGCGTGGCGGTGGTGGTGGTGTGGCGGTGGTGGTGGTGGAGTGGTGGTGGTGGCACCGTTGCGGTGGTGGTAAAGGCGATGGAGTTGGTGACGCCGTTGTGGTGGTGGTAACGACGTCGTCGTGGTGGTGGTGGTGGTGGTTGTGGGGTCGAGGTGGTAGAGGTGGTGGTGGTGGGGGCGGGGTTGTGGTGGAAGTGGTGGTGGTGGAGTGGTGGTGGTAATTATAGTGGAGGTTGCGGCAATGTGGTTGTGATGGTTGAGGTGGTGGTGGTGGTGGCGGCGGCGGCGTTGTGGTGGTGGCGGCGGCATCGTGGTGGTGGGGTAGGGGGTATGGTGGTGGTGAAGTGGTGGTGGCGGTGGTTGCGGCATTGTGGTGGTGGTGTTGGTAGAGGTGGTGGTGGTTGGGGTGTGGTGGTGGTGGAGCGGTGGTGGTTGTGTAGATGGTGGTTAGGGCAGCATTGTTGTGGTGGTGGCGATGGTGTGTTGGTTGTGGTGGAGGTGGTAGAGCGGTGGTGGTGGCATCGTGATGGAAGTGGTGGTGGTGGTGGTAATTGTGGTGGAGGTTGCGGCATTGTGGCGGTGACGGCGGCGGTGACGTAGTGGTTGAGGTGGTGGTGGGGGCGTCGTGGTGGTGATGAAGGTGGTGGTAGGGGCAAGGTGGTGGTGGTGGAGCGGTGTTGGTTGCGTCGTGGTGGTAGTGGTTAAGTGGTGGTGGTTGTGGTTATGGTTGTGGTGGCAGCATGGTGGTGGTAATTGTGGTGGAGGTTGGGGCATTGTGGTGGCGGCAATGTGATGGTTAAGGTGGTCGTTGGGACGTGTTGGTGGTGGTGGTTGTGTAAAGTTTAATAAATGGACAATTTTGTCCTGTCAAAAAATGAAGTGGACCTGAGACTTTAAAAAAAATAATGGGCTAGACTAGAGATGTTTTGAAAATATGAGGTGGATTGGACATGTTATAAAATTCTATAATGGACCTTACAACAATTCTTTAATATAGTTATCACACAACATGATGTATATTTAGTGCGCGCCAAATGGTGTAACCATAGTTTTATTGATTTTGAATTATTCTTTTTTTTTTCACGAAAAAGAATTTATTCGTCAGGCCTTCATAATTAGGAGGTAATTTAATGGCATTGTGTATGTGTATGATAATTCGTTGTCTCCTCCTCACTCGACCGAAGAAGTAGAAAAGCCAAAATCCAGATTTCCCATTTCCCGTAATTAAAGAACTCTTCGTTATGCTTGTATTACGGGCTCTAGGTCTTTAGTTTGAGTTCATATTGAACCCGTTTTCAATCCACTTAAACTCATATAAATAGGACATGGCTATTCGCAACCCTTTATTTTCTCCCATAGCCCACTATATTTCGATAAGTGGTTGTTAAAAATCATAAATAACATTTCGATAAATAGCTATTGAAAATAAGATTATATTTCGGTAACTACATATAGAAAATATGTTCAACTTTAGGTAAACAACTGCAGAACATGCATTTTCGGTAAATAGCTGTTGAAAAAAATATTATATTTCGGTAATTGGATGCTGAAAATGTATCTCAATTTCAGTAACCAACTGTCGAGTATAATTGTAAATTTTTAATTGGCTATGAGAGAAAATAAAGGGCTGTGGATAGCAGCGCCGCCCTATAAATATGGGTTGATATGGATTCAACCCATATGAACTCATTATATAATATGGACGGGTTATAAGTGGGCGGATTTGGGCGGGTTACAAAATATGGGTTGGAATTACCACCTTTAGCTAGTATCAACAAAAATTTCAAAATCATCAACAAATGAGTCGTCTCAGTTGAAAAGAGCATATATAATATCATTCTGATCATAAGAAAATCGTGGATTCGAATCTCGAGTGTCAATCACAATTCTCACTTGAAGTTATTTTCATCATGTCTTAAAGCTCATACTGTAGTTAATTGAGAGAGAATATGTGTGAGGAGTTCAGGTCCCTATAGTGAGGTTGGGCGCTACAGGGGTGTAGTGCCGTATCTCAGACGTCCATATCAGAAATCAATAGCTCTGATTTTAAAAAAAAACTCTTCCAAAAAAGAGTAGAATTTTTTAACAAAACCATTGAAAACACTTTGAACAGCTAGGATGCGGCAATACACCCCTGTAGTGCCCAGTCTCACTACAGGGACCCCGAATCCGCAGAGAGCCATAACAACAGCATTTTGGGGTAAAACGGGGTATTGCACGTGAATGCCTCCCTCTGACCTCTCTCCCTGTCTTCATTTGCTCTCATTTAAATAATACGGTTAAATTTTGCTGCTCCAATTTTCAATTTGTTTGAACCGATGCAAAGATTTTATTTTTCTGATTATATTATTTTAGAGGATCATAATTAAATTTTATTTTTAGAGCTCTAATAATTAAGTTTCTGCTTTATAGAGTCCCAAAATAAAAAACAGATACTTAATTATGAGAGTCAAGAGACAAAATTTAATTATGATATTTTAGAATAATATGATGAGAAAAATAAGATCTTCACATCAGTTTAAACGGAATAAAAATTGGAGTAATTGATTTTTTTAGACCTTTAATATATTAAAGAATATGGTTGAAAAAATAAGTGCTCCAATTTTTATTCCGTTTGAACATGTGTAAAGATTTGATTTTTCTAATCATTTTATCCTAAAGGCACTGCTCCAATTTTTAATATGTTTGAACCGGTGTAAAGATTTGATTTTTCTGGGTGTGAAGATCTGGTTTTTTTATTATTTTATTCCAAAGGCTCATAATTAATATTTTTCTATAGGCTCTCATAATCAAGTTTCTGCTCAACAAGATCCTAAATAAAGAGTAGATACTTAATTACGAGGGCCCTAAAAATAAAATTTAATTATAAACCTTTAGAATAATATGATAAAAAATAAAATTTTCGCTGCGGTTCAAACAAATTGAAAATTAAAATACTTCACTTTTTAACCTTATTATTTAAATGAGAGCAAATGAAGACAGAGAGATCTCATAGGGGGAGGCATTCACGTGCATTATCCCGTTTTATCCCAAAACGCCGTCGTTATGGCGGTCTACAGTTTGCAGCGTTTTTGAGTCACTGCAGGGACTCCGCCCCCGTTGTATTGGGCTTTGCCCTCAGGCTGTTCGGTTTTGGTTGGTCTCCATTTCCCTTCCCCTAATAAAATGTTACTTTTACCGATTAAAAAAAACGTGGTCCGGAGCACCACGTGACTATACTCCCAAACTAATGTATAATTTTACTTCCCGATAACTGAATGGAGACTTCTTTTGGGGTGGGATGCACCTTATGTAGCTGGCCATTTCATTTCAGAACATTATACGTGTTCAACCAGGAGCAACAGGCTTATTCTTATTATGGCCCGTTGAATCTAATGACAAGGAGCATAGGTTACCACAATGAGCACCAGGCATGATTCTCCCAGGATTGCAGGGAGCAAGCTTCACAAAGTGAAGGAGATCGATTGTACCGGAGTATCAACAAAGACCACTAAGAAATCTGACTAAGTACATTTCCTTCAATTTTCCTTCTCTTTCATGTGTTACTGTATTTTTTTGGGTTTCCTTTTCGTAAAGTTGTCATGTTTTTGAGGGAACGGTATTTAAGGCTTTAGACGACATATGAGGCGTTAGTTCATTGGTTTACCATACACACAGAAGTTTCTATCATGGTGGTCTATGTTAGTGATACAATTGGGACACTATATCCATAACTTAGTCTCCATGTCCTGATTCTTAGATGTTTTCTACATGCATCTTACGCGTGCGTGGATCTGGTTTCCTTTGCATACTCTTGAATTTGGTGGTCTATGTTGGTGATACAATTGGGACACTATCTCCATAACTCAGTCTCCATTTCCTGATTCTTAGATATTTTCTACATCTTACGCGTACATGGATCTGGTTTTCTTTGCATATCCTCTTGAATTTGGTTTTCCTTACACACTCTTGCACATCATGCTCTCGGATGACCTATAGAATTTGTTCTATGGGTTGATTACCGGCCGTTGTTAGATGGTAGTGTACAAGAAATGATTTGTGTTCTCGCATTTGTTCTATAGACATGGCTTAATACATTTTGCAAGATTGTTATTATTTTCCCCCACATGAAACCTAACAGGAAATGATACAAGTACTCACACAAGTGTATAAAACTTTTACATTTCTATTGCCAAAATAACCGTGACAACTTGACAAGCAATCTCTCCATTACTTAGTTAAAGGAAAGAAAAAGTAGTATATAGTTTAACTAGATATATAGCATTGCTACCTCTACCATCAATGGCACCAGCACCAGTACTGCAGTACCACCATACACGCCTCGACCTACCGTTATGAATATTCACATGAAAGATTTCACCTGCTTATGTCCTTCCCTCAGCTTTGAATCATCTGAAAAGGAAAAAAGATGTGTGGGTTGGTATGCTCAGTCCATGACTTACTTTAACGGAAGTTGGATCTCCGACAAATAGGCTCTTATGTTAGCATTTTCCTTCGCCATTTTTTCATTCAAAAAAATGAGCTATGAAAACTACTTTTAGTATTTTGTCTTTCTGAAAACAACCCATTGGTTTGTACACGTGAAAGATGTTTTTGTTTTCAAAACAGTGAGTGTTTTGGACTCTCCAATGCTTTTATTCCAAAACCCGGAAACCAAAATGAAAGCAGTATCAGCTCGACAAGATGTCTACCTTCATTGTGAATCTTTCCTTAACATCCAGGTTTCGCTCTTGGAGGGAAGTGGGAAATCGGCAACTGTGTAAGGAAGTGGATGCACAGAATTGTTCACGAACGGAAGCCTATGCGCAGCGTAATCATCATCACTGTCATAGTGTTTTCCCATATCTTTCTCAAGAGTTTTTAGGACCGTGGCCAATAGGATCGAACATCCCTGCGTGGGCACACATTGTATGAATTTGAATTCAAACCTTTGAGTGCAGTTGCTTTTCCAATACAGTAATATGTCCAAGTCTGAACTCAATTTAGACTGGGCCACCTAATCTTAGGTATACGATTTGAGTTGTGCTCGTGATGAATTGTTCAAGTTTGGCTTAGAAACTTAACGAGCTTAAGTGTATGTTCGATCAAGCTTATTTTTAAAGCCAATTTCAAACAATATTTTGCCCAGCTGAGAATCAATAACGAGCCAAATGCACAGGGGAAAAGAGTTCTAAAGTGTGTTCAAATTTGATTTGATTGTATAACAAGTTCATCTCTATTGGGCATTTAGTGATCCTATATGACTCTAATAGTAACTTGGTTATTTTACAGCTTAAAATCTTTTGAAAAGGGAATTCAGATGTCCTTTCATTCCTAAAACCCGTCATATTCGACACCTTCAAATTAGTTTAACATACCTGTGCTAAGACAATCAACAAGCCAATCCATTTGCATGTGTCAAAATTCGACTCCACGAAATCCTCGAAATCGTCAAACCTTCCTGTTGGATCTTCAGGCAAGTCCTGGTGCATTTAGCATTTATACAACAAGTACAATATGTCAAGAAATGAAGATGCAAAAAGTTCAAGAACTAGACAGAGAATTATTTGGAATACATGGTAGGGATATTAACAATAGTATTATTTACCTTCTCCCAGTCAGAATTTAGGATTATGTCTGATATCAATGCAGTCTCCACTAGAAGAAGCAAAAAGATTGTGACCATATACTTTAACCTAATCAAGGTTGTAACAGACTTATGGCATGAGAGATGAAACCAAAGGAAATATAACCAGAATGTCTAGATTCAAACCCCAAGGCGTAGCTTAAGTGGGCAACAGAGATAATCGAGCTGTAAACCTAGACATCCTGAGTTCGCCAAAGTTGAACTTTTACCTTATTATGAGAAGTTTTCAACAAAATTTACTCCTTTTACCAACCTTCATATAGAGATCTATCTTTCACTTTTGTTATCTCCTTGATTAGCAAAGCAAGCATGAAGAATACCAGTATAGTTTAATTTTTGTTCTTTCTTCTCTCTCCAAAAGTTACAAAATTGCATTGATAGTTTCAACTCATGTCCTAGCTCATCTGAGAGCTATACTGCTTCAATATTTGTCATTTTTTTGTTAAATAAAGGGACCATTAAGTTTTGCCTTCTCTCCTAATTTGCCTACCAGACTATTAGTGAAAGTTAAAAAGCAAGAATATTTGAATTCTGAAAGAAGGGAAAGTGATTAATGCCACTCAAGGTAAGGAGAACAAGTTACATAGACATAGAAACCAAAAAGAAAAAGAAAAAGAAAAAAAGGATACAGCAGAAAGGCAATGGGGATTTGCAGTTTTTGCAGCAACATGGCCAAGGCATGTAATAGCACATAAGGTGATTCCAATGCCAAGGAAAGCATGAATAAACCTGCAATATCAAGCGAGTGGATCACCCGCTTTTTGAACTTAGCAAATGATTAAAAACTTGATAGAAGAATCAGCAAAACGAAGAAAAGAAGAAAGGTGAATTTACTCATGAAATTGATTTTGGCATTCTGTCCCACTCCCATGACTATACCATAAAATAGGTAGATGCAACACAAATGAAAGCTCGAAAAAATAGCTCACCATGGAATAGAGTGGTTGTGAAAATCGGAAGACGAGCCTTCCATGTCTCTCTGCCAAACTCTAACCATCCATGCGCTATATAAGATCATTGAAATCCCAACAATTCCCATGATTGAATTCACAAGTTTCAGAAACAATTGGAAACAACCCTTCATAGTGTCTTTCATTGGAACAACACGAGAAATGGATCAGCAGTTTGGTACTTCAATCAAGTTTGAAAAAAAGAAGCAAAAGTTGTGTTTATAAATTAGTAGTAAGGAAACCACTACTTTTCAAGTTGTTATGTGAAAGTTTTGGAGCCAATGTTTGAAAAAGGAAGAGAAGATCGCGAGATCAATGATTGTGCAAATGAGGTTAAAGTTGGGGAAATTTCCTAGAAACTGCATATGGTCTGCTTGTTTTGTTTTTGTTCCTCTTGGGATGGTTCATTTTCAAGTTTCTGTTTTGTTTATTGCTGGTAAAAGGTATGTACTCGATAACTTTTAAGAGTGAACAGTTTTAATCACATCAACATTGGCTCGAGAAGATCAGGATCCTCCATTCCCTTTGAGGAACTGAAGAAGATAAATTTTATTCTAATCCCGGAGAAATGGGATGAGACTAGTGAGGTTTAAACCCTCACCTGGTGCAAGGAGTGTAGGACGCCCATCACTTGACTGTCAATCCATTGGTCACATTTGAAGTGCGATAACACTCCCGACAAAAAAAAATTGAAATTGAATAACACTTGGTCATTTTTTAAAAGTTTTCTTTTTTAAAAAACACTACATTTTGTGGTTTTTGATAGTGAGGACTTTTTTTCTTATACATAATTGAATTCTGAATTTTATTTTTAATATACTTAATAAATATTCAAAAGTTCATTTTTTGTCGCATTTTTCCCCCGTAGTTCGGCCCCTCCCAGGTACACATCCTAGCTCTGCCACTAGTTCCAACTTAGAACAACTAAGTAAGATAATATTAGCAACTGAGGATATTTATATACTGTTAAAAGGATTTTGTCAATGAACTCTTGCCCTTATTACTTATACAACCAACTTAATATATAGATGTACATTTAATAAGTATTTATTGTATCGCTAAATTAATTAAGACTACACAGGTACAGTAATTTCAATAGCTAATAAAAATCAAGCTTTTAGTTGCTCTACTAATGTTAGTATTGTAGTATTAAATTATGGGGAATGAACAAAACATCAGTTGCTGTGGTGTAGTGGTTATCACGTTAGTCTTACACGCTAACGTGTTTGATTGCAGATTTTGTTCGGGGGGATTCGTAATAAGGTGAGATTCAGATTGTGATTGAGAATAAGGTAGGATTATTAATGAGGGGATGAATCATTTATTCATGTTTGTTTTATACAGAATTCGATTGTAGGATTGTAAATAACATGTTTGTTTTGGTAAGGATTAGGATTGGGATTGATGTGAGTTTTTACATTGGTTTTGCTCAATTCCATGGACCAACTAGTCCCACCCACAAAAACCTTACCAAACAAGATATTAGGAGCTTCATAAGATTATTAATGCAATCCCCCCTTCCCAAACCTCCTATCAAACATGCCTATAGGTCTCCAGTTCGATCCTGGGCAGCAACACTTCGTTTTTCATTTCACAATTTTGATACCAATTTCATGGTTAAAAACACTTTTGGCATGCAAAATGCTCGTTCGTGTAAAGTTTTGCTTCCTCTGATTATACTTTTTGTTTTCCAACAATAATCCCCGTAAGTGACAGATCGATTACAATTTTTGCTTTTTTTCAAACTCGACGGGAGTGTGAAAATCAATTCAACACATCTCTATGTTTACAAATACTTGTTTAACACATCCCTCCTAAAAAAAAAAAGTGACAGATTTTTAATTTCACTTCATCAACAACAGGTAATATCACAATTCTATAGCAACCATCAAGGTGCTGACCAAATCCAATAAGTAATTTATGTATGCAATATATTAAGCATGTGTAAGACACAACACGTTCTCTTTAATTTGTTTGAAAAAAAAGAGAGAGTAAAACATCTCACAATAATTCACATCAACCACTAAAATTCTCTCCTCGTCAATTGGTTTCTCACTAAAGTGGAGGCATGTGAGACGATGATAGGCAAATACGCTGGGAGCTGGGTCTAAGAGTCATTGCGAGGTGGCTTCTTCTAGTTGTGTTGCTTCTGGAGGTATTGAATCCGTTGCTAGTTCTGAGAAGGTTGAGGACATTGGTAAGGTGTTGGATCAACGTGCACCTGCTACTAATGTGAAGCGGCCTCGTTCTACAGAGTATCGTCAGTGCAAGAAGAAGGTTATCATGGGTTGAGACTTTCTCCTTGTTAACCGCAATTGTCTTCTAGGATCGGATATGGCTAGGAAGTTCCAGTTCTTCCATATGCCTAGTCTCTTAGCTGTTGAAGTTAAAGTGAAGGAGTCCTCTTCTGTAGTTAATTGTCTTGGCATACCCGAAACCCTTGTACCCCCGGAGGTTTGTATTGGTGTTCAAGACGTCGATGTGCCAATGGTTAATGTGTCAGACCCTCTTAGCCCTCCCCAGATGGGATCCCTATCCAATTGTGTATTTGTTTCCCCAATGCTTAAACCTCGGCACCTTAGCTTTGAGGATTCCTCATCTGATCAGATTGGAGATGTTCTCTAGGACACTATTGTCGGACCCTAGAATTTACGGTCTAAGAGGATTATGGCTTTGTTGTGATAGCGATAAGAGATCTATGACCCTACAACTGTTAAGCTTTCCGGCAATCAAAAAAGGAAGAAGATAGACAATGTCAAAGCATGTAGTGACAAGGCTGCACAAAACCCCACTCGGAGAAAGCGTAAACGGGAAAGGGTTATTGAAGACAGCTGTGTCGAGCCTCACACTTACTGTATCCGTCAATGTCATGCTTTACATTGATTAATTTCTGTCTCTTGTTCCTTATCCATGTTTTGTAGATATAATTGTTTGTGTTTGGCGTTGATGGCATGACTTTTATTGTGTTGGATTTTTTGGGGGTGGTTCGATTGGCCTTGTTTGGTTGTTCGTTTTTGTTGGGTCTTTCCTTAGTTTTGTTGGGTTGTTTTGTGCCGGCTGGTGTGTGGGGTTGATTGTATGGTTGTTGTCGTGTGGTTGTACCGTTTATTTTCTATCTATGGTAAGTTTATGATTTCTCAAAAAAAAACTCTCCCACACAATTCCCCTCACAATTAAAGATTTTCTTTTGGGCAAATTTTCGTAGTCATCCCTGCAGTTTTACGGTTGTCTCACTTTCGTCTCTCTAGTTTCAAAGTGCTCTAATTTCGTCCCTGTAGTTTGTTTTACGTTCCAAATTGGTAAAATCGTTGACACCGTTAACGAAACTAACGGGAAAAAAAAATATTCCAATTTTCAATCCGTTTGAACCAGTGCGAAGATATTATTTTTTTGATCATTTTATCCTAAATGGTTGTAATGAATTTTTGGCTCTAAGGCCTTTCAACAAGCACCCGAAGACTCCTTATTTAGTTTCAAGGCTCTCTTAGGGTGCTCATTAAAAGGCCTTAGAGCTAAAAATTCATTATGATCATTTAAAATAAAATGATCAGAAAAATAAGATATTTGCACCGGTTCAAACAGATTAAAAATTGGAACACTTTTTTTTTCCCATTAGTTTCGTTAACGGTGTTAACGATTTTACCAATTTGGAACGTAAAACAAACTACAGGGACGAAATTGGAGCACTTTGAAACTAGAGGGACGAAAGTGAGACAACCGTAAAACTGCATGGGTGACTACGAAAATTTACCCTTTTCTTTTCATACAGTTTTCACATGTAATGATAAATCATACATCCAAAAGGGATAAATACACAACAAATTTTGTTTGTGCTCCCTGTGTATGGTATGTGTACCGCGCTTATAATTACTGAAATTGTGGGGAGCATATGTATATATGATCCCAAAATTACATGATGATCTACAGTTCTAAGGTTGTGAAAGTAAAAATGATAGTGAAATCTTTTTTTTTTTTCTGTCATTCATCAAATCTAATCTATTACTATATCTTAGGGGACTTGAAGAGGGGGATGAGTTCTTACGAGAATCGAACATTGCTCATATGCATAAGAGTATAGGGGAGACACCAACTGCATTATACTCCACTTGTAATCAATTATCTTGATACCATGAAATCCTTCTCTAAAAGTGTTGATAATGCCATAACTATTTTTGTTAATATCAAAATGTTTTGTTTGGATTGAGATTTGAAAAGTGTTTTTGAAAAATAGTAGGGATAATAAGTGGAGAGAGATAGAGAGAGAAATGTGGAAAGTAGGGGGAACCTAGGGGGAATTTTTTGAAAAATTCTTTTTAAATCGCGAAGTGAACAAGGCATTAATCACAAAAAACTTGTATAAAATTTAGACATTAATGAAAATAATTTGGGCGGGATCATTTTCCATAGTATAAATTCAAACTTAGTACAAGAGCAAATATACCATATACATTAACAGTTATGTGCACAAATTTTAGTACTTTCGTAGTATGATGATTTTAGAAATGCTGGGGGGCGGACATAGCTCCAACCAGCCAAAGCCTAGCTCCACCCCTGCCCACAAGCCAAACGTAGCCTATAAAGAGGCAAATTCAGTGCACGAGAGGCTCCTGCCATTGCAAGGTCTAGAAAATAGTTGATGTACACACTACGCAGTCTTACTTCTGCAAGCAAAAAGACTATTTCTACGTCTTGAATCCGTAACCTCCATGTCACAATAGAGCAACTTTACCATTGTTCCAGACTCACCCTTCAACCAAACATAGCCTACGCGTACACAAAACACATATTCCCTATTTCATTTGCACGAAACTGATTCCATTCTGGCCAAAAACGAAAAACACCCTCTAACAAAACAATGCGTACAAAAAGTTATACATGCGAACGTGGCACTACATGATTGCTGGGTGCGAAGTAGTCCGTCCAATCACCAATCGTGCATGTTCTGTAAATTTGTGTAACTTACATCTCTACTACTTTCTTTTCCTCTCCATATGATTCCATTAATTTCTAGCAAATTTACATCCAAAAGAAAAGGGAATGCCCTTTTAAAGCATCCAACTCCCCCTTCTGCAGATTCCACACATCTATTGCTTCTACCGACGCAAAAATTCTCGTATTTGCCCAAGTATTTCCGCCTTCACCACCAAGCGCATCTTCTTCGAGTCTTCCCACAATACACCTCCATATTCTCGTGCAAAGTCACAAGCGGCCTCAAAAACATCCTACAGATTAAGGAAACAAAACCCATAAAATGGTAAAAGGTTTGAAGTAATATACAGAAACATAACTGTAGAGGAGAGGAGCTTTTTTTTTTTTTTTACCCGAGAAGGGAACTCATCAAAAAGACTAGCAGGTGTCATCTCAACCCTGTTCATATCTGATTCCCACAACCTAAC